>JBBPCS010012656.1:0-28942 GCA_037974645.1 Hollardia meadi | reverse complement strand
GTGTGTGTGTGTGTGTGTGTGTGTGTGTGTGTGTGTGTGTGTGTGTGTGTGTGTGTGTGTGTGTGTGTGTGCTTTCTTTCGTTCCAACTACAAGTAAACAGTATTCTGCCGTCAGTTCTGGCCCTCACTTCTCTCTTCCCTTCTCCTCTGCCCTCTTTCACTCGGTTTGAGCTCCAGTTTACCTTTCCATTCAGAACCTCCACTATCCTTCCTGTATCACCTCAGGTCACGTTGTCTCCCCAGTCTGCTGACTCTTTTTGACCTCACCTTTCTTCACTGCACCAAAACATATCCCAGCTTTAGTGTGTTCTCTTTTCATCACGACTCTGTCCATGTTCCCAAACATAAAGGCAGGGTCAACAGGTGAAGTTCCAAAGTGACCTTTAAAGTTTAGTTTGTGTTTATAAGTTTCTGCATCATATAACTGTGAGGATTCTTAGTATTGCTGGTAGTTGGGAGAGGAGTTCACCAGGGCATACCTGTCTTACTTATAAATATATGCCTGTTCAATATTAAAGGGGAATTTCTGGTATTTTTAAACATGGGTCCGGTTTTACATATTTTGGTTTGTAAATGATTCATACTCACTAAAAGTTTTGGTCCAGTAGATCACCTCACCTGCTAGCCATGGCATGGCTGCAACATATGTAATCCTTTGGGGCAACTCTGACCATCAAAGATACATCCACTAAAAGTCCTTTTTTTTGCTAATACACTCTGAGATTGTTACTCTAGTTTGATAATATTACAGACAGGATTCAGATAAAGAGTCTCTCTCGAAACTTCTCGAGTAACCTCACAAGAGGTGAGATGTGGCAGGAAAGTGGCAGTGGAAACAAATCAAGAGTTGGAGAGAGGAACACTCTCCTTGGTTGTTGTAGCCAGCAGGACCAAGCTAGTCTTCTAGCAGTTAATGAATCCTGTCACTACCCGATCCCTACACCCTGCCCACCAACACCACCCTGATGATGGAAGTAACTAATGAGTGAGCCATCTCGTGTGCTTGTTTTGTCAGTGGAGAGCAATATTTGTATCTAAAATGGATGACAGGAGAGCTAAAAGCCAAGCCAAAACAGCTTAATCGTCCCCCCTGGTGTCTGGCTGCAGTAGAGGTCATAAATCCTGCCGCCTCCATGTTAGCAGATGGGACATGAGCCAAACTAAAAACTCAGAGTACACTTCAATAAATTTTTCCCCAAAGATGGTTTTTGTCATTTAATACAGTTATAACAATCAAGCACTGATGTATGTTCAATTGTTCATTTTTCTGATCAGTTTGGTTTTAATTAGTTATTTGATGCTATAAAAAGAGGGTGAAACATCATGACTGACTCCGGTCACTACTGCACCGACTCTGGCTCCAAATGATTTCACCAGGGCAAGATGGCAGCGTTCATATCCAAGATATTTTGGCTTCATTTTGTGGGAGAAAACAGAGACACGTCGTCCATCTTTATTTATGTCAATAGTTGGGAGTTGCGCATGCACAATACCGAATGGGCAGTTATGGAGCCGGTGGTGACAAGCCTGCTGCAGCTGTGGCCATTTGAGTAGTTAACAAGAGACAGAGATTATCATTAAAACTGTCATTTTAAAATAAATGTATCATTGAGAATACTTTTATTCATTTCAACTGATTCAACTGAGAACATAACCAGCTTGTGTTAGCTGAGAAGGCAGAAATATTACAGTTTTTAGTGGTAGCCTAAATAATGTTCACAACCTAGCTACAACCTGAAAATGAGATCTGAGGAGCTGAAAAACATTTGCTGTTGATTAAATGTGTATCTGACACACAGAGACAACAGATGTAGCCTCCTTTTGCGCACCTCGCTTTTGAGTGTCATTAAAAGATTAATGTAATAGAAAATATCAAGGGAGTGCTTAGCTTCAGTTTCCTATGGAAAGTACGCTAGTTTCATTCACATTTAGTGAGATACAATAAAAAAGAGACAATGCCTACATCTCTCCACTGTAGTTAGTCTTAGAGACTGAAAGGAAAGGCTCAGCTTTCCTCCAATTAACCATCTCTAACCAAGTGTAAATAGTGCAGACACTGGAGAAAACGCTTAACTGACAGCCAAGAGTTTCAATTTGACAACCTATCAAATATGCATCATTGTATTGTATATGTATTAATTAGTGTCAGCAAAAAAAAAAAATCCATCCAAATGCAACTTACAGTTGTCGTGAGCTAAAATGAGAAGCCTGAAAAAACGAATGTGTTTTAACCTTTTGGCCCTAATTACAGATGGTGCAGAGTAGACACTTCCCTCATCTAAATGACAGACATTGACATTGACAAATGATGTTCACATTGTATACTCCATGTATGTGTGTGAGCACATGCGCATGTGGGCAAGAGTGTGGGTTGGGGGATACCCTTATTCTTGGCCCGTGCACTTACCTGCATGTCATTCATCTTGCTGAGCTGTCATTTATCTTGAGGCTCAGTTAACGGCCACCGTGGAGTGTCTTCTCTGACAGTCTTGTCATTTAACCCCAGTATACAGCTACTAGAAGTGAAAACTAGGAAAAGTATTAAACATAGGCAAAGGAAGTTCTTCAATTTCATTGAGTCCTGACTGTAAACTACGTTTTCTTTTCCTATCTTCACAGTGCCTGGATAGGCTACAAGCCAACATGGCTCCCTGAGGCAGTTTACCAACATATGCTTCTAAGTTTGGCCAGTTCTTGGTTTGCCTGAAATATACCAGCAGCGGTCAATCCCCCCCAGCCCTGATTATGTAGGTGAAGTGTTTTTGTTCAACTCGTGTTGGAATAATACCAAGGATGTTTATTCTTTGATTGCTTCACCAGACAAAAAAAAGATCTTGAGCTTTGTTTCATTGGAGAAACTCCCCTGAGACACTTCCTTGAAATCCAAGACTCAAATCGGAAGATCCAAAGTGGAAAGACACGCTCGGTAGAAGCATCTGTTAAAATGGACATCACCACACTCATTGTGAAGTTTTAGACAAGGAGAATTCCAGACCATTACACTGAACTATATCTTCACAGATACTGTGGCATTCTAGGTTTCAATCAAACCTGTGGACAAGTCTGTGATCAGAAGCCTGTACTACAAAGCAGGATTTGTGGTTAGCGAGATAACCTCAGGGTTAACTCTGGGTTTTCAGTGTTATGAAGCTAGTTCACTTCTTACCGGGTTACATCTCCATGGGAGCTGTAAGCTGCACACCTAACCTGCTCTGGAGCAGGTCATGTTCCAGATAAAAGATAAAGATTTAAAAGGACTGCCTACTGACCAATCAATTTCTCTGGAAAATGACATTATCATTCATAGAAGATCCCTGAGCTCGGTGTGTGGATCATGAGAGGTGTACTCATGTGTAGGAGGGATTCATCCTGTCTTCATTTGAATTTCTTTCCTGTCAGAACCATGTCATTGTGCTTTTGTATTCCAATATCATCCTAACAGAGACTGGTGTTATATATACAGTATATATACACAGTATGTATTATTTGCTCCCAAGTCACCTTGACACTGCTGGGATTGCGGCTGACAGAATGAGGGCTTAAACTGTAAAACACACCCCATAAGAATACATCTACAAAACACATTAATTTAATGGAATACACGAGTGTAATTACGGTCAGATCTACTCATGCCCTTATGATTGAGCAGTGATATTAAGCTTATTAATTTACGCATTCACACACTGTGATGTTTTTTAGCCAGTTGTGCCTCCTGCATTTGGCAGCTGCAGCTGTGTTGCTTTCAGCCTGGTTTTTGTTCCGCTTCTTCACATTTGTCTAATACTATAGTTTGCTCTGCTGCCAGTAGACGTAGTCATATTCGCGATTGGTACCATGCAGCAAACACTGCCTCTTTTGTGTGAACACGCTCATGGATACTTCGGGAAATCCTGGGTTGACTTATCAAGTTGATAGCCACCTTTATGTGACCGCTTAGCACTATTGTTAGGGTTAGTGAAGCCAGATATCAGAAAGAAATCCTGGGTATGTTCCACCGTGAAATGCTGGAGATGTGGTGGTCTGGGCCACAAAGCCATGGAGTAGGCTACACATCGGAGAGTCTGTGCAGCCTCTGTGGTACAGAATGGCCACACATTCTTCAGCTGCCATGTTTCCTATGTTAATAAGGCAAAACCCCAGCAGCAGCAGCAGGGAACCCGTCTGAGGAGCCACTTCCTGCAGTGGAGCTGTAGACTATCAGCCTCTCTGCCTGATGATCTCCCCTCACTGTCAGGTGAGGGCACTTTAAGCGGCATTAGCAACAAAGAATATGATGTATATAGTGATGTTGATAGTGATGATGATGTTGAGGATGATGAAGATGGCGAGGAACACTACGAGAGTGCGAGCGAGAGCCCGAGCTCTGAGTTCAGTCCCTCTATGTTAACACAGCACACCGCTCCCTCCACCTCTCTAAAGCAAGCCTCAGCTCCATCTGACAGTAATTCAGGTCTCCTCTCCGCTCCACCAGAGCTCAGAAATACCCTTTGAAGTCACTAGAAAGAAGAGACGGAGACAGTTTACCGCTAATAAAAAAGGAAAACATCAAGATGATGAGCCATCTCCATGGAGCCGACACTCCCCCCTTTAATTTGTACTATGAGCTTCTTTAACTTGAAACTACTTGCAGTGTTCAAAATTCTCAAAATTCGGTGTTTAAAATGCCTGCCGAGTGCTTTCAGACATGAAGTGAATTATTAACACGCATGATAAAGTGATAAAATTGTACGTAGCTGAAGTGTCAGCAGCACCTCTAAATCATCACGTATGACCCACTAGAAGTGTGTGGCGGTATGGCGTGTGCCTGTATTTTGTTCTTATTATTTTGCTGTGGTGGTGACGTTAGTGGACGTCAGCCTTTGGGTGGTGGGCTTGTAGTCCCCAGCCAATGAAAATGTGCAGGGTGTGAGTTCGGAGGCTAAAAACATAGCGACCAGGTTACATTGCCGTCTCTCTCCTATGCTGTCTGTGTGTCATGGATGTATAAAGAGCTGCAGCTGTGTGTGTATGTACGTGTTCGAGGGGGGCTTTCTCTGAATTCACATGAAATCGGGCACCGTGGCATCTTCCTGCAGGGCTGTGCAGAGCTGTGGGTGGGTTTATGTGTGTTTTACAAGGTATCCACCATGAAACAATTTTAAAAAAAACAACATTTTTCTTTCTCTAAATCGCTTGTTTGCTTACACTAACACCGCCTGCTCTCTTCATTCACTAACCCATAACTGAATCCTACCTGCGAAAGTGAAAAATAATGTGTGTCCACCACGTGATTCAGATCCCTTTTTAAAACTTAATGGGTCCTTCCTTGACCCATGCTACACCCTTCCACCAAGTTTTATGGAAATCAGCCAAGTATTTGTTCTCCTTCTCGTTGGCGGACGTAACTTTATTTCTGAATTACTATACAGCATACATACACAATCAGAAAATCGAAAAGAGAACATGTAGTTCCTGCTCTTAATTCAGGACAACGTCAAAGTGTGTTCATTAGAAATGGCATCACTGTGCTCTGAAAAGATTTTAAAAAGACTTTATTAGGACATGTGTGCTCATACATATAAAAAATGCAAATGGACACAGTCTCTGTAGACTCCTTTTAGAAACAGCCTGTTCATACAGCTCATCAAAAAACACTTCACTAACAGGTGAGATAAGAAGAGGAGGAGGAGGAGGAGGTTTAATGTTGAGAAAAAGCCTGAGTCCAGAGAGTCTGCTCACTGAGCTTTACCAGTCATACTGATGTCTGTACTTTGTATAATAACTTTTTTTTTATCATGGTGTTTCATATTTATTGTACAAAAAGGAGATGCTGCTGCTATTACTAATTATAACTGTTCTGAATACCAGTTATAATACCGACTATTTCGCAAAAATAATTACGAATAGATTAAATGATACATTAGATGAAATTGTAAAGAACAAATTTAAAGAGAAATTATAAAAAGGGTTATTTAAAAAAGGGTTTTTATATGATTGGGCTTGATTAAAAAGCCTTTTCTTACATTTCTGGAGATTAAAGCTTACGGCTCTTCCAAAGCCTTTATTCAAATGGTGAGATGTCTGCTGTTAAATCAAGTGTTTGTGTAAATGTAAATGATGTTTAAATGGAATCTTTTGAAGTGGAGAGAGGTTTGAAGTCCTTTGAGCGCTGCTTTATACATCTTAGCCATATGTCCTACATTTACCATAATGAACACGGACAGCTGTATTGCTGCTACATGTGTAGGGCAAGCGCGCACAGTTACAGCTGTTGCTTATGATGTCAAAACACTCATTACAAAACAAGGGTTAACACTGTCAAAACCTTTACCAGCAGCGTGTCAATGTAATCTGGGGTACAACCAGGGAAGTAACAAAAAGAAAAGAACAGAACAGAAGGTTAGGAGTGCTAGAGTTTGGTAAAAAAAAAAAAAAGAAGCTTTTGGTGCCATATTCTAAATTATTATATGGGGCAATTGCCAAAATCACCCCACTGCTACATATTTTTTTCCTAACAATCAATGTATTTCTCCAAATTAAAGCTGTATATTTGTCTTTTTAAGGAAAAGTGAAGCCAAAACATCTTGATCGCCCCCTGGTGGTAGGATGCAGTATAGGTCATAAACTCCTCCCCCTCAACGTTATCAGGTAGGACATGGGCCAAAATAAAAACTCAAAGTGCACGTCAAATAGATTTTTTTCAAAGATGATTTCTGTCATTTGAGGTAGTTCTTGTCACACTGATGTATTTTTAAGTGTTAATTTTTCTAATAAGTTTGGTTTTAATTATTTGATGCTATGAAAAGGGGGTGAAACATCATGATTGACAGCTGAGTCCTACTCGTGATTGAGTCAGGTGGGTGTATGGGCGTGAACTCGATGCTGCGGATCCACCGCCCGAACACTACAAATGACGCTGCCAGCACAAGTGTGTCACAAGTGGATGTGTCATCCATCTTTTTTACACATGTATATACAGATACATAAATCTTACCTGTATCAGCCTATGCACATCAGATAATTAGTAACATTAACTGTATAATAAGAAATCAAAGTATATCAGTATGTGATTCCTTAACTCTAACATAATTTTCAACTAGTCTATATACTATACAGCAGCATAATATAATTCCTGAAAGTCAGTTACAGGCTTTTGGTTTTGGTGTGCCACCCCAAGAATTTCAGTGAGCCCACCTGGCCACCCCTATGAAACATTTCTGGGGTTGCCACTGGCACAGGAGGTGTTAATATTTATAATATAAATCATTAGGGGTGTTTAGTGGCTTACATGTCTCCACTTTCAAAAATGAATAGAGAACGTTTCTTCCAAACGATGCAGCCACAATTAGCATCTGAAGAAATATCTTTATGTGATGGACTGTCTTTGCTACTCAACTCTTTTAAAGCATGTAAAAGCCTACGCTTGAAATGAATACCAGTTACATTTTATCAGTGCTTTAACCACCACAGTAAAGTTGTTGTGGACATGTTTTAATGGCGCATATATCAAAAAATCATCAAGAAGGGTTGAAACAAGTCTTTGAAAGCACAGAGATCCCAAATTGATTTAAAAAGATGTTGTTCACGCCCTTCTTTAAGCCGAACTTGTCAGGGTTTCAGTTTTATTGTGTTGTTTTGCTGTTATGTTGTTGAATTTATGGTTTATATTTGTTAGTTATTTCCAATGTTTTTCTTATGATGTGAGTTCTAGTTTATTTCTTGTTGTATTTTGTAGTCCCTTCCTCTTGTTTCTTGTCCTGCATTACATTCACCTGTGCCTTGTTAGTTTTCCCTCCTGTGTGATTGTCTGCTTCGCCCTGATTGGTTTCACCTGCGTCTTGTTAGTCTTCCCTTCCTTGTGTACTTAAGTCCGTGCCCTTCCTGTTGTCTCTGCCAGTTTATTGTGTATGTTGCCATGTGTGCCAGTGTTTCTCGTGTCGCCAGTGTTAATTTGCCTGTAGTGTTTTTGATCTTTATTTATGTTTTTGGGATTTTTGCCTTGGCCCTTTGGAATTTGTGTTCTAGTCTGGACTGACTGCCGTAAGTCTTTTTTGTACTAAATAAATACATTTAATTGAACCTACTCGGCCTGCGGTCTCTGCGTTTGGGTCCCCGTGTACTCTAGTGTTTCCGGCACCAGCCGTGACAGAACTCTTCCCTGTTGGGGTGCTCCCGGAGACTTGGATGACAAGCTGTATGGAGCCATTTGTCATGTTTATTTCGATTTGCTTGAAAACATCCCCATCTACATCAGCATGTAGGAAAATGACGCAAATTTGTTTTGCTGTGAAGCTCCAGAAATGTTCTGTGGACAAAGAAACTTCACTTGACTTTCCATCAGCAGGGCGGCGAGTAGATGATGGCTATCAAATCAAAGTTGACCCCTGTTCATTCCTATGAAAGTTGCTGAGTGACGCAGGAAGCCAAGAAAGCCAATGTAAATATCGAGATCTAGTTGCAATCAGAATCAAGATAAACAACGCTTATTAACCGGGTGCAAATAAATCAGATACACATCACCTGTTAGTACCAGGTGTGTAAGAGATATCAGGATATCTCGATGCAAGATCACACACATACACGCCACTCATAATCTGCACCTCTCTGCCCCTCTCCTCCTGTATTCAGCCATCCGTCACCACACCTCGCAGGTTTCCTCTCCTCTTTCCTGCTGACTGACGGGCTGACTGACCCCCAGCACCATCCTCCCTCCTGATGTACAGATGGCAGGACGGATGGATGGCAAGGACAGAGGAAAGGTGGATTTGCCACTCCACCTCTGCGTTATGATATCGAACGCCCGCCCACTCCTGTCATTGCCGTGGTAGCAAATAGATTGCCATTACGCTCAGCCACTTCACGTGTCTGAATAGCTCTTATGCTCTTTTTCTTTTGTGTCCCCACCCCCCCTCTCTCACTTCATATCTCCAGTTTCATTTCTCTCCCTACCTCTGGCATATAAGCAACACTAGCGCGACGTTACCGATCAATTTAACAATATATATTGAGCACAGTTCCCGGGAGAAATTTGTAATCAAGAAGTGTATTGATCCGGTGTATTATTTTGTAGTTTGCTGTGAATGTTGGAACAAAGTCACATCATAATGTTTGATTATGGGCAGATACATCCTAGTTTTAGTGCAAAAAAAAAAAAAGACGCAAATGTAATAACTGGAATTGAGTTTCTCCGGTGAAAAAACTGTGACTGGGAGTTCCTCAGTCGATTGGTTTTTACTCTGACAAAGAGTCTCAACGCAAGATGAAGCTCCTCAAGCTGCATTCAGGTACAACTTGGAACTAATTAACCTCTTGGTATAATAACAACCTACTGAGTTTCCTTTCCGACACTAGGGATGTTTTCCTGTGACAATAATCACTGACTGATTACTAAACGTACTAGTAGGTCTAGTTTTATTTACCGACTCCATTGTGCTCCCATCTCTGTCCGTTCAATATGTCATACAGCTCAAATTATTATGTCCCCAGCCAAATAAGAACCTTGACATAGCATGCAGTATACTAGAGACCCCTACTCAATGCTCTCCCAGGTGTGGGTTGACCTGCAGCATGATAGAAGAAGCACAATTGAAGTTCAGAGTGGCTGAACGAGCCCCCAAGAGACCCTAACACAGAGATGTGTAAGTCCAACAAACCAAATGATGCAATTCCCTTAACTCACCTTACAGACAGAAATACAGGTTTCTATGTCTAGATATCCTAACGAAGAAGAATGACAAGAAGTCAACAAAAAATAAAACAAACAAAAAAAATACAAAGATGGACGACGCGTCTCCACTTCTTCCCACTGTACAAAAGTGAAGCCAAAATATCCCGGATACAACCGCTTCCATCTTGCGCTGGTGATGTCATTTGGAGCCAGAGTCTGTGCAGTAGTGATTGGGTGGTGGAGACACGGTATCAAATTCCCACCCATACACCCGCCTGACTCAATCACTCATCATGATGTTTCACCCTGTTTTTATAGCATCAAATAACTAATTAAAAACAAAACTTCTCAGAAAAAATGAACACTTGAACATCCATCAGTGTGATAAGAACTACCTGAAATGACAGAAACCATCTTTGGGAAAACATTGTGTCTTTGCACTGACCGTTTGCATGAATGTAACCTGTAAATATTTCTGAATGCACCAACATTATTTTTTGCATTAAGAAAAATCCAATCCTGCTTCTTTCTGATCTGTTTGATGTGGAGGTTGACTGAATAAGTGACACAGATGCAACTTCAGGATTGTTGTGTGTATAATGTGCACAGCTTAAAGGCGGCAACTTGGCATCCCCTGGAGAGTAGGTATGCCACAACACCTTACCGCACTGTTCTCCTTCTTTGGAGAAGAAGTTAGAGCGAAGAGCAGGCCAGCTGTGCAGGATGCACTCAACAGCTGGCAAAAGTGACAGCCACATTGTGGCAACATGCCACAAGGAGCACCTCTTTATACTCCCTTTCAAAGATGTGAGCGAGGCTTTTAACATTCTTGGCAGATGATGAGAATTCCACTTTGACATCAAAACTCAAAGCTTTTATTTCAATGGTAATGCAGATGTGCATGATGTGACAGCAGCCAGGTGTTTGCATGCTGTAGATCCTCAAACCATGAACAGGATATTATGCAGAAATCACAATTATAGCGCATGCTGCAGTAGCATCACGTCTTTCATTGGCATCTGTACAGAAGTCTAACAAGCCATTCATGAAACCTTCAGTTAGCTGGCAATATTAATAATAATAAAGGCAATATTAAAAAATAATTTAGCAAAGTTGCTTAGCAACAAGTAATACTATACTACTTGTACTATTATTTTAACAAATTGTAAGATGGAGATGCAGTTTAGTTAACATCGTGTTGTTGCTGTCTGTGGCAGTGGAGTGGCGTGTCACTGAGGTTACCCCACAATGTGGTTATTTTAGCTCAGCGATCATTACAAGACTCTCTTGAGAGGACTCCTTATCTTGAGTGTTTCTTAAGTTGCTTCTACACATCCCTGTGTTTCCAACAGGCAGCAACAAACCTGTCAGTGTTGACAAGAAAAGAGAGCAGACAAAGGGTTCATTCAGCTGTGAAATTTTCAACTTTCCAAAGCCAAAGTTCTGGATTCTGAGTAATTGCAGTGTTTGAACGGTGCACTTTGTGAAATTCTTTTTTTTATGAAAGAACATCCATTCTCGTATGTTAGTACACCCAAACACATCCAATAGATTAGCTAAGGATTTGCAGCCAATTTTAGGCACTACACAAATCAAATTGCACTAGTCCTTATTTGCCAAAGGACCAAAGTGAGGTTTTGCACAGGTAAAATGGAAGAAAATAAGCAGAGCTGCATATGCATTTTAAAGCGTTCACTCGTTAGAGGCACAAAACATGGGAGGTTAGAATGGAAATTTATACAAAAAGCTGCTTCACCTGACTTATCACTGCTGACTGACCAGCCTACAGAGGGATAATAGCCTGTTCTCTGTGCTCAGTGGCCCTTTGTGGGAGACCAGTTTGAGTCTCTTGTGTACATAAACCAAATCAAGTTATGGAAGATATGATACGTATATTAGTTGCGTACGTGTTTTAGGTTAATAGCAGTCCAGAACTCATAAGTGAAATGTTCGTGAGCAAACCTTATTTTGAAAATCTAGCCAGACGTTGCATTTTTATTATGGCTAATTTGATTCAAACTAGAGGGATTTGAATCTTTTAAGACCAAGCTGCCGACTTTGACGAGTTTGAGGGAGTGAGAAGGTGTTGGGGAGAGAGACGAGGCAGGCGAGAGACACAGAGAGAAGTAAATGGTGATACAAAAATGCATAATAAGGTACCTTACAAAAGAGCAGCGAAGTGATGCCTCTTAACGTTAAAATGATTGCAGCTTTCTGTTTCCCACAGTGGCCCCCTGCTTGAATATGTATTCATCCTGATGCTTAATTAACTATTTTATTATTTAAAATTAGCATTAGCAAAAAAATTGTTTTCCTATTTGTTTATAGCATTAGTCTAGTTAAAGGAGTTCAAATGTTTTACCAAATCTTTCACATAGATTAAGCACGGCTTATTCGATCAGGCAATTTAATATGCCCTTACTTATAGGCTCCCTCTTGCGAGATGAACATACACTTTCTTTTTTTTCTAAATTATCTTTCATTTATCTCTCAAAATATGTGCCAAGTTCATCAGCAGAAAACTGTTGTGCAGGTGTGGTAAATATTCCCTGTGTGTCGATCAGAAGCACCTAAGTGAAAATAGTTTGTTTTTGTCAAACTAATGTGAATAAAATTGCAACTTTGTCTACTAGAAATTATGTTTATACAAACTATGACTTTGTAACAGCGAGAAATGGAATGCCCAATTATCTTTTTCTATTATCAACATAAATTCAGGTATCCTTCAAGTCACAGAATGTTCCCTAACAACATATTTCAATTGTTATTTCTAAAGCAGGAATAAACATTTTTAGGGTTCTGTTTAGGCACTCATAGGACATTCTTAAATATTGAAGAAGTCATGATTTCTGGAAAGAGACATTACTGTTGAGTTTCACAAATGTATTTTTTTTTTGGTACTTTGAGCACCACAAGCAAAGTGCCATCTAGTTCCATTATGTTGGAGAGAAGACAGACATCTCTACAGATGACATCTCTAAAACTGAGAAACTCACACCAAAATAATGTATTTGGATAAATAGTACTACAGGTAAGAGGAAAAATATGCATTTTTGATTTGTCCATGAACTATCCCTTTAAATCTCAACTGCACTTCTGCCTATTAGCTCTTGTGTGTGTGTGTGTGTGTGTGTGTGTGTGTGTGTGTGTGTGTGTGTGTGTGTGTGTGTGTGTGTGTGTGTGTGTTTTCTCCAAGACATTCACCACTGTGCGCCACATGAAATAACTCCTCACTGATCCCATTGGCTCGTATCCCACAGCGTTCAGCGTTTTGCCGTTAATGCACTGACCTGCCGGGAACTCTGGGTAAAAGGAGGTCCCGCTGTTGTGGCCAGATCAAAACACAACAAACTAAACAAACACAACAGGCAGGGTTCAACTCAGCGGAGACCCTATCAAAACACTAATGGAGCATTCACTGTATTCATATTTACATTAGGGATGCTTTAATTTATTTATTTCTGAATAATTGTGTCTCTGAGGATGTGTGTGTGTGTGTGTGTGTGTGAGCACATGCAAGTCTAGCGTAACCGGTTTGTTTGTTCTCTGCTGAATCCAATCACAGCAGAGTTGTGTACACAACACACACCACTCATTACTACAGTATCCAAGCCTCCTGTTGGAAGTCAAGCAGCTCTCCTCAGTGTTGCTGCTCCCTGCAGTACAGCTTCGGCACACACACACACACAAGAACAAATCAGTCTCTATGTTGATATCACCTCTGAGGAAGCTAATCCATTTAGCACAGCCGCAGCTTTTCCGTTTGAGCTGCCATTACGTTTGTGAATGTGTGTAATTGTAAGCATGTGCCCATTTCCAGCACAAGATTAGTCAGCTAAGACTTGTAATTGTGGCTTGACAAGTCAAATAACATCACAAAGACTTTTTTTTATATACATATATATAAAGCAGAAGGTTTACCAGATGTAGAGAAGTGTTTATCTCACACTGCAGCTCCACGCTGCTGCTGGCCTCTCTTACGGCATCCAGTGTGAAAACACAAAGAAGTGGAATTTGCTCAAAAAAGTGTTAAATCTGAAATCCACATTTCCTTTGTTATATCATTTGTTAGAAATGTGCCAATGAATGCACAGATTACTGTCAATGCATCACTTTGATATTGAAGAAAGCAAAGAAGAATAAGAAATGATGATTCTCAGGGAGGTTTTGCAGTTATAACGATGTTTGGTTTTTTTTCTATGATTTAACAGCAAATTCATAGATGTTTATTCATGACGGACATCAGAAACATTTGTCCATACTTGCTTAAATTTTGGCTAATTTGAATCATTAAAAGTATGACAAGTTGTTATTAGTAGTTCCTGTTAGCAGTGTAAATATGAATGTAGAGAAAACTCTGACTGGATTATTCTGTTATTGAAGAAAACTTAAAAATGTCATGTTTTTCAAGCAGTTTCTGCAGTTATTAGGGGCTTTTTTCTATAATTCATTAGCAAATTCATGGGCATTTATTGGCGGTAGGCATCACAGAATGTTATTTCTGGAAAGTGAAAGTCACACTGTATTTAAAAACATGTATATCATGCAACATGACCTCACACATAAAGCAATAAGATGATTGCCAGTGACTCTCAAAATGGCATATTTTGACTGTTCCCAAAAAAACTTGACTGTTGGAGAGTACCAGTGACTAACAGTACATTACGTAATGTTACGAAAGATAAGTCAGCGTTGACGTTTGGTTACACACGGGATACACACAGCTGAAAGTCTGGGTGTGTTTGTGCCATCCATACACCCCAGCCTCCTTCACGTGCGGACTTTGTTGTCACTTCATACTATGTCATCTGACTTCCTCCTTTGCTCCCGTCATAATTACTAAGAGGTTGACGCCTAAAAATGAACATAAATATGGGCTGTAATAAGCTGCTTACACAGTTGACCTAAACGGCCGTTTTTCCACTGAGGACAGGCTTTTACCATGTCTGTGTGTTCAGACTTGAATGAGTCATGAGTTCATTTTTTTTTTTTGCTTTTTTGACACAAATGGTATCACTTGTTGGAAAGGGGTTAAAAGCCAAGATAGTACTAAATATTCTGATTCCTACTATGAATTCTTTAAAAAAAAAGTCATGAAAAGGTCAAGTTCCAAACTTCAAGGATGACCGGTGTGGTATGACAGTATACTCAATTGAAAACAGTACAAAGACAATATATTTAATGTATGACATCATCAACTTCATTGATTTTTGTAAATGTATGCTTGTTGTGAATTTGATAGCGGCAGAACGTTTCAAACAAGTTGGGACAGGGACAACAAAAGAAAGTTATGGAATGCTCAAAAAACATTCCACAGGTAAACAGGTTCATTGGTAACAGGTGATAGTATCATGATTGGGTATGAAAGGAGCATCCTCAAAAGGCTCAGTCCTTCACAAGCAAGGATGGGGAGAGGTTCATCACTTTGTCAAACACATGATTGTATAAAGGAGATTAATACATGGACTCAGGAATGCTTGGTACAACCGTTACATCAGTAAATACAGTTTGTTTGCAAGTGATTGCATTCTGTTTTTTTATGCCTCTGTACCGGCGATAGCATTGTTTCCAGGTTGTCTCTCCATCAGTACTTACGCACATTCCATTTTTGTGATCTCACACCTTGAGGGAAGTTCTTCAAATTTGGCACAAACATTCACTTGGACTCAAGGATGAACTGAGTAGATTTTGGTGATCGGAGGTCAAAGGTCAAGGTCACTGTAACCTATTAAACAAATATTTTGTCAATTTTGTCAATTTAGAGCTTCTTTGCAGCAACATCCATATTTGAAGCATTGCAGTCGAGGCTCAGGTGTCGTTGCACCACGTGGCCAAGCTCTCTACCAGTCACTACACATATTTTATGAGTCTGGACAGACATGGATATAAACTGCAACTTCATTGGTATGCAGAGGCATACAACCACGAGGCGGTAATTGTAGTTTTTTTTTATGTTTTATACAGCTTCCCAACTTTTTTGGAATCGGGGTTGTGTGATGAGTCAAACGGCGGCCAAATGCAGATAAAAGCAAGGTTGTTGTTTTGTCTTTGTTTTCTGATAGAAGGTTGCCGTGTTGTCTTTCTATCCCTATGTCATCGCACAACTTCCATAATCTCCTTACGTAAATTCATTATCATAAACCAGCACAACAACAGGCTGCGGCTCATCCGACATAGGTGCGTCGCATAACGAAACAAAGATGTGAATAAATAACATTAGTGTCACCTCATGAGCTGCAGGGGCTCCTGGGGATTGTGGCACATCCCATGTGGCTTCACTGTTTCCACTTCCAATCCAGCCGCGTTTCACTTTAGAGCTTAAGTACGCAGTGCCGCTGTTTCAGGATAATTTTGTCTGGAGTGGACTTAACATACATCAGCCTCATTTTACGCTCCTTATCTTTCCTCCCTCTTCCTTGTCACCCTTTCTCTGATTCACTTGACTTTGTTTTCGCGCCTTGTTGACAGATTCTGTTCTTTTGTTTGTTCTTTAAACCAAGTGAGGGTTTAAGCCCTGCACTGACACAGCTTTTGGCCTCGGTGCCGAAATGTTTGACTCCAGGCAAACAGCTTCCCCCCCCCCCCCCCCCCCTGCACCCAGTGTAATCCTCACAGATAGAGCAACCTCTTCGAACACAGTGGAGTGTAGCAGTTGCTTAGGCAACAGACTATCCCATCTAATCCAACCTGTTCCCATCTCCCCAAAGTCTGAATACCTGTCGAATTGAAAGGCTTCCTAAGCTCACTACTTGTTAGCCTTGAGTCTTGTGAATAACATTTTCAACTCAGATTTCAATAACACCATGTCAGCTTATTCATTGGCATTAAAGCTGGAGCAGCTGGTCTAACTGCAGGACTGCGGGGAGAAGATTGCACATACTTCAATTTTTAAAGCAACAAACAATTCAAAGAGGCAACAATTTCAAGACTTCAATAACAATCTGAGAATTGGCTGTAATGAAAACAGAGCTGACCCCAGATTACCTCGCAGACCACAACCCAGAAGTCATTCTTCAGTTCAGCTCTTAGTTCCCACCTCAGTCAGAAATGATGGGGGGGCAGATGATCAGGCCAAGCGTTTTATAATCTTCCCCGGGGTGCCGGGAGCAGCAGAGTATTTGGGACACAGTATTGATTTATATAAAACTCAATGTTCCCTCCACTGCCCAGATCTGAGTGTGTCTGGACCGTGAGAGCGATAAGGAATTGGTCTAATGTGAGTGCAGAGCAAAAAGGGCCTTGATGCCAAATTGATAAGCTCAGAGTTTGAACAACCTGAGAGTTTGCACTCTCTCTGCTGTATTTTTTCTTCATTGTGTCGTCGTTGCAGTGCTGGGTCTTGATGAATTGCAACATTAAGGATTATGTTCTCCAAGAGATGCCCCTGGTGATTTGGGAGTAAAAACTGGAATACGTCAAGTCACAGTCTTAGTGGAACTAGCAGCTATACTGCATAGATTTTGGCCAGATTTATACGCCTAATTAGGCCAGCCCACACAGGCACAGACAACTGTGCAGACTTTACCTTGTCATAGTTTTGTATCGAATGTTATCTGAGTGCAGCTGAATCTTAAAAATGTGGCTGGGATAGCACATACAGCACTTGATTGGGTGCAAAATCCACATAAATACAGCATATTGCCTGCAAGGTACGAGTTGGACTGAGGGTATGTTGAGAAAAATGAAAACACAGCATTGTAATCTCCAGCTCAACTGAACTCATTTATAAACAGTGTAATGTCAAATTTAATTAATCTAATTGTCTCCATAAACATTATTATTGTTATTATTTATTTATATATTTACTTATTATTGTCCAATTATCCACATTGGCAGTTCTATATTGTGTCTGTAGGATGAGTCACTGTCTGGACATTTTAACACAATGGAAAGAGAAAGTGGTGGAGAAAATATTTAGATCCTTTAATTAAGTAAAATTAAAATACTCCATTACAAGTGAAAGTCCTGCAGTCAAGATGTTTTAAAATGTATGAAAGTATTATCAGTAAAATCTACTACGTCTAAGTATCAGAAGTAAAAGTACTCATTGTGCAGAATGTCACTGTCATTGTGATATTATTAAATTATGGGGTATTATTACTGATGCATTAACATACAAGCAGCATTTTAATGTCTTAGCTGGTGGATGCAGCCACTCTTAACTATTTGATATACTATTGAGTAGTAAAAGCTATAACCATGCACAATATTTAAAATTCTGATCATATGCAGGACCGGAGTGACTAATCTGGAGAGACGGGAAGATTCCTGGTGGGCCGGGCCTCGAGGGCCAGTGATAAACCTCAGTCCGAGCTTAAGTCAGTCTTTTTCTCACCTTGATGTTCCCACAAAATCACATGTGTTTAATATTATCAGAAGGTTTTAGTATTGGCTTATGCAAATGGTTCAAGGACGTGAACATTATGAACAACCAATAGGTGCGTGCAGAGTCCATAGAGCTTTCCAGCAGAAAGTGCTTTCTGACAGAAAGCCTCATCTGTCAGAAAGCATGTATTAGAAAATGTCACAAATACTGTGAAATCAGCACATCCTTGTGTCTTAGTGGGTTGTGTCCAAGTTTTGCACTTAAGAGCCAGGGGTTTGTAACCCAAAAGTGGTTCTGTTCTCCCTTTTATCCAGTAATTATTTTACTGTTTTGATTGCACTTTGGTTAGGTTTAGGCAACACAAATACTTGGTTAGGTTTAGGCACCACAAAAACGGCATTAGGTTTAGACAACAAAAAAACTTGGTTATGTTTAGGAAAACATCACGGTTTGGGTTAAATACACAATAATACACCCTTTCACAACGTTTAACGTGTTACAATAATGTTTCTGGAAGAAAGCTTTCGATAACGTTTCTGGAAGAAAGCCTTCGATAACGTTTCTGGAAGAAAGCCTTCTGGGCTAACTTCTCCCATGTGCTAGGTGCGCTCTCTTCGGCATCAAACAGGAAGTGGCAAACTGAGCAGACAGTAAACATTGAGGGGACTCTGAGGAGGCTCAAGAAGAGAACAAGTCTCTGTTCTCTTGGACTGTGGAACAAGAGGAGAAACTGATGGAGTTGTGGAGTGAAGAAGAAATCATCTCTGATGTGTCCTCCCATTTTTACCAAAACTTGTTTATGATTAAAACAAGGTCGTGACTTGAGAGTGAAAGTACAGAACAAATGGAAAATGATGGTGTCCAAGAAAGATACAGACCAAAACAACTGAGCAGACCAAGATATATAGTTGCTTTTTGTGCCTTAAACTGCGCAAACCACAAAAGCATGTTGTTTATGTGTTAATATGTTTAATATTCCAAGAGGAAAACTTTCCTGTTAGCTCGAAGTGCAGAGTTATTTGTTATCTAACAGCCAGTCGGAGCCATGGGATTTTATAAGATGGTGGATGGTTTTACAGTATAAGGGGGATACATGACTTAAGTTTTGCATACCATGCTGTTTTTTTGTTGGTTATTTATTTTATTGTTTATTGTTTGTTTATTTTAGCTTTTTGGAACTATTTTTTTCCAACGTTTAAGGTATCCATTGTCTCAGATTTATATCTGTGTGGTATGAAAATCAATGTGCAGACTTTTTAATTTGTTGCCTGAGTGTATTCCATCACAGTGGAAATCAAGTCTATTTGTTGTCAAAGTTTGAGGTAATTTTATGCATGAAGAGAGTAATGCCTGCACGCTGACTCCAAAACACAAATGTATTTAAATATCTATTTCATCCACAATAGCCGTCAGGTAAAAATGATTGAAATGGTTCCCATACTCATATTAAGGCTGATCAAACCCACCCAGGATGATAAACATCTCCTATAAAGCTGAAAGTATGCTAATTACTTTTCATTATCAATTAATCTGTTCTTCCCTGATTAAACAACTAAAAGCTGGAGTTGGTAAGATTGGACAGACCAGCAAGAGCCAGCTAGATTTTGAAAGTATTTCACTGAAAAAATCCCACTCCCTCCTTTTTAGACCTCCCTCCAAAGCCACTCCTCCGACACACAAGACTACACTGACTATCCCGTATCCCCAGCTGGGAGATATGTGTGAGCGGTGAGTTTACCACATTCAGCAAGCTCTCTTAGCTTTTTTAGGCTAATGAATACATAGATAAACAACTCTGTTAAATTCCACAATCATATAAACACAAGCGAAATAGCCGTCATGAACATACCGTGCTTTGTGTGACAGGGTTAGCTGCTGAATTAGTCTGTTGTCGCTGCTGCTGCAGCAACACTCGTTCTTTAGCTCACAGTGAAGGCAAGTTATTCTAACTTCTTTGATTGTGAAAGCGCGATCACATTGTTGTCACTAACTGTATCCAACCATCTCATGTCTTATTCACACTTAAAAAAACTAACAATATATTAATGAACGTAAACAATGAACATGACTATTTTCAGCCAACCCGTTCTCATCCCAGCTCGTCACAGACTGATGTTTTGTCATGCGCCCTTTGCGTCTTCTCCAGACGCACAAGGTACCATTTGGTGTCGCCGGACGAAGCGCTAAGCCTTCCCTGATGTACAACGGGCCCTTTGGCATCCGTGGCTGACGCACTAAGTTTTCCCTGTAGTGTCTCTAGCCGACACGCAAAGGCTTGTGCTCCCTGCCTCTTATCCTGATACACAAGGTCTACGTTACTTTGGTTAAGTTTAGGCACAAAACCTACTTGATTAGGTTTAGGAAATGACTGGTGACATTTGGTTTCAAACGGGACGCAAAGTCCAGTCTCCTGGGTCAAAGTCGTGTGTGTGACCCTTCACTCAACCCCGACCTCCATTCCTCTTGGCGCTTTCTCACTTTGGAAAGTACTTTGCTCTATCTGTTCAAGTCGTCTGATACTGACGCAGACGGCTTTACATTGCTGATACATTAAACCCTTGTGCGTCTAGATGAGACGCGAAGGGTGGGGACAAAACGTCGATATCTGACGAGCTGGTGATGAGAATGAGCTGTGTTAGCACTCACAGTTGTCAAGCTAGCATGATACATTTTGTCTGCCCTTTCTCTGCCATTCTTGTGAGACTAGCTCACTTATAGCTCTAGCAATATAGTCTCGTGGAAGACTCTGGTCCTGCACAATGAGTACACGGGCAGAGTGCTCATAGGTAGGCAGGTATGTAGGTAGAGAGGCAGGTAGGCCATCTAATAATTTTACTCAGGCTGGATAAAATGATTAGATGAGCTTATTACAGGCTTGACAATTTGAGAATTATTATTATTTATCAGATAATTTGATTTATTGACTGCTGTCGGAATGTCAGATTTTCTACAGATATTACAAAAATGCTTCTAAAATAATTTACCCACCATAGCTCGAAATAATTGACTGTCAAATTTGTCACCACATTCGTTGTTAGATTTCTTGCGAATGTCTAATCTGTCGATTGACTTATTGTTTCAGTTTTAATAACAAATAACAACTCGTATACAACGAAAACCACAATTACCTTCCTTCTTCAGTGCTGCAAGGTAAGGCAAGTAACGTAATGCCCTGAATCAATGATGTGACTTTTTTTGAATGTACACTTGATGCTCAGAGTGATGGATTACGTAACACTGGACCACAGGTAATTCAATGGAAGCCTGTGGCGATCTAGACCCGATGATAAAATGCAGACAAAAATCTAAAGATGAACAGCACACATTTGAGAAAGATCAGTAATGATATAGATTTGAGACATAAATTTAAGTTTTTTTTACAGCACCACGTAACTTTTCCTTTTTAATATACTTTAATGCTTATATGAACTTTGTTTTATTGTTGTTGTTGTATTCTGATTCAGCACCAAACAGGTGAAACATTGTATGCACTGTGTGGCATGTTTTGTGCTTGCCTTTCAAACACGAGCACTCATGGCTCGACTCTTTCAGCTCTGCTCTCATCTGGTGTTTCCATTACAAAGGGAGAGCGTACACGCTTTGATGGAGACGCTGCTCTCTCACTGCCTCTCTAAAACCCTAATGATACCTGCTTCTAAGCCTATTTCTGGGACATCAAAGGATCAACTAGCCTAAGTGCTCATGCCACAGTGGTGAGGGTACATATTGAAGCCCGTATTTGGAAACTCCCATCATTATCATACTGATGTCAGGAGAGTTATTTTTCCATATATGTTCCAAAGAGGTTCGCTGATGAGAGGCTAAGGTCCCAAGGATGGCTCTGACACGAAGCAATGGCGCCATCATGTGGACAGCATAAGAACAGACCAAGCTGTGAGTGGCTGATTATCCATTTGAATTAAAAATGTAACCACAGGAGATGGAGAAAGGTAAGACTGGTGGAATTCATGTATTGCTCTCATTAGAAATTGATTTTTGGCTGTGAAACAAGGCTAAATTACAGTTAAGGCACCAAACCACCCTCTGAGAAAGAAATCCCCCCTGCTGTTTAAAAGTCTGAAGAAGATACATTCATTTGGTTTCACATTTACAGTGAAAACTGCTGTTGATCTCTCTGGTTCCAAATTATAAGGCACATACTGTATGTCACAGGAATGAATAAAGTTAACAGGAGAGAGCTAACCTCAGTTGTGTCAACTTGGGATTTTCTGTTAAGGGTTGAAAAACAACCTCCAACAGCATCTGTTGCTGGGGGCAGGCAAGAGCAATGTATCTGTTGCTAAGCAACCACTTTGACTCTTATTTTGTTGTGCAGGACCACTAACTAGATTTTCAGTCAAGGTTGCATCACTTTGCTTTGATTCCTTTGCAATGCTGGAAATATGCAGTAATAAAAAAACAAACATGTTTATTATTGATGTGCCTGTGTTAGCTACACACGATCATTCAGCTGCAAATGTGGGAACGGAAAGCTACTTTTTATGTTTTATAATTATGTTTGGTGCAGATAGCTACACAAAATTTAGTTCTCACTCTCTCACATCATTAAAAATCTTACATCAGAAGGTTTCAAACAGGAAGTTCATCTCGGTCCCAACGTAGTCTGCAACAGCTGCTACAGCTAATGGAGGCACTTCAGGTACTAAAATAAAAAATAAAAAAAACGACTCTTCTTGAGTCATAACCCAGTCAAATCTAAACACACGGACATGATGCACTTTTTTTTTTTTAGATCCAGTGTGACTTTATCTAAACTTAGACTATCTCCGATGTCCATCATAAATTAACATCCAGAAATCTGCATCAAGAATCATAGGGGAAAAAAATATGATATATGCCACACCTTGCCTGAGAAAGATCACATTCTTAAATTTTCCTCAGTAACAAACTAATTCAGAGATAGTTGTCTGACCTTCATTGCAAACAGGAACTGCTAAAAGCTCATTTGTCATACTTGTAATGGTGAAACCAAAATATAAACAATCATAGGCTATGAAACGGAGCTCATATTGTAGGCTACAATATGAGCTCCGTTTCAATTTTTAGCTCAGAGCTAACCCAGTAAGTGGCAACTTAAAGTTGTCACAATTTTGTGTGAAAACTCCTTTTCCAGGTCAAAATTCAATGCAAAATGTTTCCCAAAATGCAAAAAGGTTCAAGGTTCAATCGCAAAGTTTTTGGGAGTTACTGGCTGCCGCATCTGCATGTGCTTCTGTCATATTTTCTTTCTACTTAACTACACTGCACAGAGTGAAACGTGCATCTACTCATGGAGGAGAGGCTTATGTTCATGACAGGGCGGGATGTAAATGCAATTAGTGTCCTCCTTGGCTGAGCTGTAATGTTAATTATTCTAGGTCTTTTAAGTATTAATGTAATTCTTTTTTAAATTTGTGGTTATTTTTTATGTGCTCAGTCAGAAGAGTTCACCCACTGTTACTGTGATTGCTGAGGTAAACTGACCTTAGACCAGTTTTATGTAAACAGCCACTGTTTCTGTCTTCAAGTCTATCCATGTTTAAATACACTCAGTTATGCACAATGCTATCATATTTGACCAGATTCAAACAATCAATTTCGTGTCCGAAACCCATGCACCCATTAATATTCCACAGCTTCCCTCATGGTTTCAACAATTCATCTTTAATGAAATAGTTTTCTGCAGGCTCTGCAAGTTTTCTGTTTAGCTGCATGTGTGCCTTTAAAGACTGTAGAGGCATTTACTTAAGTTCATGAAAAATGGGATTTCATGTTAAGAACACATGTTTCCTGCCACACAAAGCAGGGTTACTGTAATAATCCCCTGTAGCTACAGTCATGACAAAACCACAAACTTTCATTTCATCTCCACAACTTTTCAACCACGGTCAGTTTCTGTTCCATTTCTCCTCTGAAATAAGTTGATTTGCTGTTTGCAAATGACATTAAAGGCAGACACAATGTCTTCTTGTCTTTATGGTTTTCATCAGGCAGACCATCCCCAGCTCCAGATAAAAGGAAGATAAAGGTTTTGTGGTTCTCCACTTATTTGGAAAAGCCAAAGAAAGTTCCCACTGTAGAAAAACAAAACAGAAAACATGTGTGAATGTTTAACTGTGTGCTGTACTGCACGAGATGTGAAGGTCATGGACCTCTGACAACTGCACTGATTAAGTATATAGGTATAGTATAAGGTTAAATGTAAATGAAACCAATAACTCATACTTGTTAATGTAAAGAAAATTGTTGACATAAGACATTACAGTTAAAGATATTGTGCTAAAATATTACTTTAGTGAAAGTGAAAGTCCCCTCTATGAATACTAGTTGAGTAAAAGTATTGAAGTATCTGATCTATTAAATGACCTTAAGTATCAAAAGTCATTTTCTTGCAATAAATGTACTTAATTACAAGTAAATTATATATATATTTATATGCATGTATATTGTATACTAAAGATTCAATTAATATTGGAAATCCAGCATTTTCCAATCATCAGAATCAGTGTTTGTTTTTTTAATCTGATTGCTGACAAAGTAAATAACTTTAGAAATGCATTCTCATGCAGCATGCAGTCTGTGAAGTAACTAGTAACTAAAGTTATCAAATAATTGTGGAGGAGTAAAAGGATAATATACATCAAAAAGTAGTGGAGTGGAAGTACAAAGTAGCAGAAACTGAAAATACTCAAGTAAAATACAAGTACTTAATGTACTACAGTAATGTCACTGAGTCGAGGGGTGTAATTACAGTAGCACAAATTTTGAGCATTGCGTTGTGTTTTTTATTGCAATGGTAACATACATGCATTCAGTTGGTGATGCAGAATTTTATTTTTTCCTGTTTGTTTCAGGTAATATTAAGACTATAAATTTAACACAGCGTATCGTTTATACACTAAATAATGATGAAGGCACAGCAACTATAGACCACCCTGAATCATGTTTGTATGCCAAGTCTGTTTTACACTGCTGGTGGTATTGCACCTGATAAAACACAGATTAGTAAAAAAAAAATTATTAGTCTATTGGTATTTATCACAGATAATATTCAATCAATAAAATTCTTTTCACTTTGATTTGGCCTAAAAACTAAAGTGATTTTCACGTCTCCTTCATTATGGGACAGTGTCAGACCTCTAAGAGCTCTATAATGTGCAGTCGTCACGTTAGAAATAAAACCGCAGACATAAGAGTGCATTTAGTTGTAAAATAAATCCATTGTGAATTTACACGATCAGCACTCTCATGCGTTCCTCTCTTGCTTTACTTACAGCACAGTGTTACTTTTTGCTGTAATATATTTTTTTGTATTCTTCATAGCTCTCCATTATAACGACTTGTTCCTCTTGACTGAAGTAGGCATGTGATCAGTTCATTTTGTGCAGAAGAAGAGTAAAATGACCCTTTTTGTGGGAGCCTGAAGCAGAAAGTCTGGGTTAAAAAGAGAGTTGATAACCACTGTTGTGATACTCATCATCTCTGACTGGGGCTTTTGGTTTTGTCGAGCCAGCTCCCACATAAGAAGTCGAACTTGTTTTGTAGTACACCCCTCAGGTGCTTCCTCTCAGTTTTCTTTTACATACTTTGGCACTCTGAGGAGTTCCTAATTTCCAAACTACGATCAAAAATTAGTCACTCACGATAAAAGTGTACGACAGCACCAAACAAAGGAAAAGCCAATTTTGAGGTCCCCATCGATGTCATATTTGTATGCATCATTACTCATCTCAGAACAATGGTGTGGTGTCATTAAACATGTAGGAACAGAAAGAAAATCTGGTTGCACAACAATATTCTGCACATAACTGCCGCAGCATAAAAAATACCCATCTTTACAGATGATGTAATCTAACTCCAATAAAATGCAACATAGCAGAGAGCAATACAATATCCTTCCAAAAACAATTTCGAGACATCACATAACAGGAGAGCTGGGAGATTCTATTACGTTAAGCATGGAAATAAGAAGACTTCACTTTCTGCGTTTTGTTGTTTGTGACAGGCAGGTAGCAGAGAATCCTTCTCCTTATTTCTGTTGTTGTGAAGGCAGAGAGGAAAGTGACAGATTGTTTTTGGCAAGTTGCTAATAGAGTACGGAGCACGGTTTCACAGGTGTCTCCAATTTCTTTTTGCTCTTGCAAAAGGACACACTTCCATTCTACAGACAGGACAGACCCGGCTTGTGAAGAAGCATGGAGGAAGCCATGGGAAACGTACACCTTCAATTTGACAACGTTCACCTACAACAACAGTAACGATACAAACTTGAGTGAATTGGATGCAGGTGGGAAGAGAGGAATGTCTCAGTAATCTTGCTGCCTGGGTGTTTTTGTGATTTTGGCATTTTGTGTTTGAATAAGTTTCAAATATTTGACACATTATTTTCTGTGCATGGTCGGCACAGTACTGTTGCAGTGGTTAAGACCCACCCCCACCTGCCAAACCATTTTTATCCCTGCTGCCTACGGAATTGAATCCCCCATAAACCTTTCCTTTTGCGCTCCCCTGCTCAGAGCTCCTTTACTCTTTCACACTGTTTCAGAAATAAAAGATATACCAGGTGGACTTCCGCCTCTGGTTGGTCCAGTATTCTTGCACTTTCATGACACTTTAACTGTAGGCAGGTTTCCACTCAAATGCAGAGCAAATTTTAAACTCATTTCAGGAGAATCGTCAAAAGAAAATGTGAATTAATACCCATTTCCATCCACTACTGTTATGCAATGATTAGGAGTTGCTTCCACGTGATGGGGGCGCTAATGCTGCAGTAGGAGCTCCTTTAAACACTTGCAAAAGAAGAGGCTGCAACAAGATTGAATGAGCGCCAGTCAAACATTGAACAGTGGGAAAAAAAAAACATGATGGAAATATGGCGTTTATGTTTGATTCATGTGTCATTACAACACACAGATGTCTTCATCTGCATCTGTTATTCATTTCTTCAGTGGAGCCGAAGTTCCATTGGACGTTTAAGTCGCATGTACATCATGATTTACATATTTCTCAGTTATTTTAAATGTTTCTTTTGTGACATGTTACGGCTGGTGCCGGAAACACTAGAGAGAAGGGGTTAGGACCCAAACCCAGAGATCGTAGGCCGAGCAATCTCAATTAAATGTATTCATTTAAAGCAAAAAAGACTTACAGCAGTTAATCCAAACTAGAACATAAACTCCAAAATGGGCAAGGCAAAATCCCAGAAACATAAATAAAGATAAACAAAAACACTAGAGGAACTAAACACTGGAAATACTGGAAACACTGGAAGTAAGGCACACAAGGTAACATGCAAGGTAACTTACACAACGAACTGACAGAGACAAAAGGAAGGGCACGGGCTTAAATGTACAAGGAAGATTAACCAGACACAGGTGAAACAATCAGGGCAAGAGGCCACACAACATACAACAGGAAACAAACTAGGACTCACATGAAAAATAGACATAGGAAATAACTAACAAATATAAACCATAAAGTCCAAAACATAACAAAACAACACAATAAAACTGAAACCCTGACAGAAACCCTGACACGACATTTGACAAGTGTTCAGTGTTGGGTAAGTTACTTGAAACAAGATTTTACAAGCAGCCAGCCTAAGGTTTGGAGGGATTGACTGACCATCAACAGCTAGCTTGATATTAGCCATTACCCCCACTGACTGTATGCAGCACTGTATGTGGGCTTACCAGTGGTTAGCATTAGCATACCAACTAAGAAGACACAACATATAAATACAACTTTGGAGTTGGCAGGAGATGTGTGTCTCGTCTTTGGTAGCTAGACCAATCACCTTTTCTTTTTGCACTGCAAGCAATAATAGCCAGAGTCCATATTTCTTTTTATCTCACTAGCCAGAGCAGAAAATAAAGGTTTAATATTTTGAAATTTTAAAATTATGAATATACATTTTAGCCATAATTATTTTTAAAAAGGATCAGGTTATCATTTCTGCTGTGGTCAGTAAAACCAAACAAACATTTTCCCATTTAAGAGAGAAGATTATACAGATTTCACTAACGCTTTAACAATATTAAAATTAATGCTAGTTATTTATATACATTTTTTTAATATTAACTATAATTTTATAGTCTTAGAGGTGCAAAATAGAAGACACAGAATAAATACAAATAAAAAGAATAAAATCGATAAAAAGACAACAGATAAAAAGAGCAATAAAAGCAATAAGAATAAAAGATAATAATAAAATAATGAAAAAGAAAATTAAAAGATAAAAGAAAAGAAAATCATAAAAGATTTAAAAAAAACAAAAAACGACATCATCTAAAATTTTGTAAGATAGTGGTGTGAGAAAGGGGGGTTTAATTTAAACTTTAACCTCTTTCACTTCATTACTGATCATGTATTTATGGGGTACGGTCCCAAATGCTTTCCAGAAAACATCAGAAATAAAATGATCATCCTTTTGGAAGAGTGAGTCATTCCTATAAAGGTCACCCACAGGGTGCATACTTCAAAAAAAACCTCAGTCATAGAGCATGCACTGAGCTCAGCCTCTAGCCTCTATAGGCTGATGTATTTAGGTGTCATAATGTCATTGTATACATTATCAAGTACAATCCAAGAGGGATTTAATCTTAGGAGTTTAGCCACCTTTACTGGGATTGCTGAGGTAAACTGGCCTTAGACCAGTTGTTTTATGGAAACAGGCTGATAGAAACTGTCACACTTATACATGTTTGAGTGCAACCAAATTAATGCAGTCGAATTTGACCAGATTCAAACGGGATTGTTTTCTGTTCCATGACAGTTGTTCATTCATATTTTACTGTAAATCCACAAGGACCTCATTAATATTCACCAGCTTCCCTCGTGGTTTCAACAATTCATCTGAAATAGCTTTCTGCAGGCTCCCAGCTAAGTTCTGTTTTTAGCTGCATGTGTGCCTTTAAAGACTGTAGAGGCATTTACTTAAGTTCATGAAAAATGGGATTTCATGTTAAGAA
>JBBPCS010012623.1:0-28968 GCA_037974645.1 Hollardia meadi | reverse complement strand
TTTTTTTACTGTAAGCTGACATTTTTTATGGCTAACCGCTAACTCGCATCTCTCGTCTGTGCCAAAACATTACAGGTACATACGCTGGCACGCACGCACGAGCGTACGTACGTAAATTTAAAAAAAATAAGCAGTCGCCTTCAAAATAAAAGCATTACAGTTGTATTGCATTGTTGTATAAGCATGATGTACACTTATTTAAGTTTAATTCCTAATTTCCCATTGACCTCACACGGGCCGGTCAGGGACGGCCAAAGGGCCGGATGTGGCCCGGGGGCCGTACAATGCCCGGGTCTGCTCTAATTCATAACTCTGAACATTTCTATTTGATTGCTTTACTGATAATAAAGGAGACAGAGGGAAAGCATCTTAAGTTCCCCTGAATACAGTTTGTGTACATCTTTGGCACGAACCCAGGCTTCACTGACATGCAGCCAGGTGTTCACATGTTGTGCCAACTCAGAGGACAAGTCCCCATGGATTGTACGGGCTTTTTCGAAAGCTTATTCTGCAAAGGTGGATGATTACTTCTACTGCTGTTTATCTCATTCCACAAGAAAAATGCCTGCTGTGGGCATTGTCCAAAGTGATATTATCAAAGGATATCTGCTCTGCACCCAATTTGACTCCACTTAACAGCTTTTGAGATTTAGTCATCTCATCGCCAGTCGCTGGTCCCCAGTGGGGTCAGATAAATTTAACCCTTTTTTTCTTAGTCAGCCAGGTTCATCGTGATTGAATGTGTCATTGTAAAAGCACTCAGGGGAAATGTGTGCCTGCTCTCCTGAAACGTCCTGGAATGAACATGGTGTCTTAAAAGACAAGTAAGTTATCTGTACAGAAAAGAGAGAAATCAATCTTTTCCACCAAAGTATTTTGGAGGAAGAAATATGATAAGACCTAGATAACAGTATTGTGATCAAAGTGATAGATGGCTGCCTCCTACTCTGTTCATTCAGGTTCTATTCCTATCACTGTAAAACCATACAGATTTCTTTTATGGGTTGTAGCGACGTTATAGCTAAGGTCTTTCTAATTTGACCATGACAAATGTTTCCTTTAACAGTAATACTGCAGGCAGTTTGAGCTCCATTGCCTCCTGCGTGATTTTGAAAAATGTAAGCAGTGGCCATGAAGAACAAAGTAAGAGTCGCTTTTCTGCTGAAGCTGGATGAGAAAGAGGGTGAAATATCTCAAAATTACCTTGACATAAGAGGTGGGAACTTTTTTGTTTTGGCCACCAGATAATGTATGTTAGGACATTTGTTTTTGACCATGGCTGCCCACCAGCAAAGGCTGAGTTTACTGAGAAACACCAGAGGCACACATGTGAAGAAGTAAAACCACAACAAGTTTTTGTCTGGATTAAACAAACAAGATATAAAACGTTAATTAGTGAGCCTTAGATGTAGTGGTAGATGGATTTTGTCTTCTGAAAGAGCCAGGTCAGCTGTTTCCCCCTGGTTCCACTTTTAGCAGCTGATAGCTGTAGACTTGACATACAGACACGTGTTAAAAATATTAAAATCTTCTTGACCAACTCTTGGCAAGAAAGCAAATTTCCCAAAATGGCAAACTCTTATTTTAAAGGACAGGCACAGAGTTTGTCAAGTCTGTCTTACTACAATACCCACATGTGTTAAGAGAGTTATTGGTCATTCCTCCTCAGTGAAGGCATTCATAGTGCAACCACACTGTAAAAGAGGAAGGACAGCTGACACATTTGTGTTAGCCAAATCAAGTCTTAGTCCTTTAGGAAAAAATGTACTGTAAATCTGCCCCAATTATGTTAAATTGTCATTGTGTTCCAACAATACCCACTGTAGCAATGAATGTCTTATTACTGTTTTCATTAGTTATTAGGCACTTGGTTAAAGTATAGGGAAAGATGGTGGTAGGTTGATGGCAATGCTTAATTGAAAAAGACAGCACTGACCTAAAGGAACAGTTCCCCCAAAAGTGAATATCATTATCTACTCACCCCCATGCCGATGGAAAGTTGGGTGAAGTTTCTTTGTCCACACAATATTTCTGGAGTTTCACAGAAAAAAAACAATGTTGGAGCATTCTTACAACTGAAGATGCTGGGGGCTTTTAAAACGTAAAACGTAAAATGTAAAAAAAAAACAAAAACAAAACTCCATCCAGCTTGTCTGGCATAATCGAAGTCTGTGGAAACCCTGAGATTGCAAATTGATTTGAAAAGATGTTATTTACAAACTTTTTTATGCCTAAATCTTTACTGTAGCTGCTAGTTAAAAGCGTGAAGTGAAGATTACAGTGAAGATTACAGCTTTAAAAAGGGTGTAAATTACATTTTACAAATCAATTTAGGACCTCAGGGCTTCTGGAGCCACTGATGTTTTTTTTAGTTTTTAGTTTTTTTTACATTTTAAAACATGTCCCCAACTACTTCAGTTGATTAGGGGAATGCTGCAATGATACTTTGCTGTGAAGCATATTGTGTGGACGAAGAACTTAACCCAATTTTCCATCGGCATGGGGGTGAGTAGCCTACATAATGACTGAATGTTCATTTTTGGGTGAACTCTTCCTTTAAAGCACCAACATTTTTCACGAGCCTTAACAAAGTGCTTTTGTTACCTAAACCTTACCGGTGTAGTCATGTGTTTTATGTATTTTTTCTTGTGTATGTTTTGTGTAAAAGTGCCAGTGCCAGTGAATTTTACCTGAAAAGCTGGAGAGGTAGGGTACAGGGTTAAACTGACAGGATGTATCGATCGGCTACAGCTCAGAACACTGTTCAAGGCAAGGCTGTAGACATGGAGTCAATGGCGTCAACTCAAAATATGAAAACTCATTTCCTGCCATTCTAAAATTCTAAAACAATTCACTAACACGGGGTAACACAAATTGGGAATTTTGAATTAAAAAGACTAACATTAGAAGATACCCCACTTAGCTTGTTCAGATTGCTCAAGCCTCATATTAGCTTTAACTGTATTTTTGCACAAAAACAGGTCTCTAAATTCCAAGACAAGTCATTTTAGTCGTCTCTTCTGATAACACAACCACTAGAGGGCATAGGTCAGCACTGTTCTCAGCTGAGAGGGATGTGCCAGAAAATACAAATTTAGTGGCAACCTGTCAACAGGAGCTCCATTTTAATACAGGTAATGGACAAGGCTAGAACTGGACAGTTGGGGGGCTTTCTATGGGGCTGAAAGGTCTGCTCTTCGGTATGCTTTTCTCCTTCCTACCTGTGTCCTACATACTGTGGTTCTGTTAAGTGAGAATCAGGTGCTCATGGCCCTGCCATGGATATGATTCTTGAGTTTTGATTGGAACGCTGTGTGAAAGCATCCAGTCTCATCTGGACTGAATTCCTGCGGCAGGCACAGATATCCTGCTTCTGCTTCTGGACTGTCAGGTAGTTATTCTTTGGCTTGCAGGGCTGTGCATTCCCCATTAAGAAGATTTATTTTCTCTTATTCTGTTCAGATTGAAGACACACCAAGCTTACTATGTCTCTGTAAAGCCTTCAGTTCTTTCAACAGTTTTAAACATCCCCGCAAGGACCCTCATAGGAGCAGCTATGAAATCCGACCATGCAGGAGAAGGCAAGGTAATAACTGCTGTAGGTTTATTACACTGCTCCTCCTAAGTGCTATGAGATATAAAGTTCAACATGGGAAACCTGTGTTCCCTCTGGAGGACTGGAGTGGCTCTTATATTTTACACCAGGATGACACTTCATGCCTTGATTGCATTGCTTTCCGGTGTCTTATTTATTAATTTATAATGAGACAACCTGCGATCACTGTTGTATTCCATTGCATAAGTATTGCATTGTGGTTGTTGGGGAAACACCAGGCAGTACTAGTATGTACAGGACATGGCTGTGGGACTAATGTTTCAGTCATGTTTTTTGCACTTCACACATTTCAGTTAATCAACACAAAACTATCTAAACCAGGTTTTCATTTTTTAATTCAATTCATTTGTTATCTGAGGTTTATTAAAGATGTTTGTATTCCACAACATTGGCTGGCCCTTTTGGCTACACCTGTATAAGGCAACATACAAATCAAACCCTAAATCTGAGCCAGTAGCTCATCCACTATTATTAATGTGTATATTTTACTTCCAACTTATCCCAGCAACTTTTATAATGGAAGGTTACTGTAAACCTTGTTCTATAAGCACAGGCAGAGCCCTCTACTGGACTCTATGGGTAATACTCACCTCCAGTCACGTATTCACCCACTGAAAGGCTAAGCCTACTCGAATATTTGGAAGCACCAATATATATAAGGCCTGTGTTTATAGAATACGGGTTACAATAATGTAACCTTCCGTTCCATCTCACACAGGCTTTGCACTCTACTGGACTCTATGGGTACAGTGGGTGGAGCCCAATAAATCACCACACTTCCAGGACCCAAATCGGGCCACCACACCAAACCAGACTGGCTACCCATACTGCAGTCACTGCTGAGAGGAAGTAGGGGACCACAGCCATCCCAGGCTGACAGCCTGACAGCCCTGACAGCCCAGGCCAGAAAGTCTGGCTATAACCCTCCGGTGTCAACAACAGGGAACATGGGGACATGTGCTCACACACAATGCCCAGAGACAAAGAGGTTCAGTTGGATGGCAACTGACACCAATACACGCCACCAATACATCTGCCTTCACCAGTCCTGTGTCACCCCCGTGAGCACAGAATATGAGAAGGAGCCCTGACATATCCAAGAGGTAGAACCGTATGAACGGGCATGGCGTGGTCCACAATGGCGCCACACATACAGTATGTCCTCGACACACATCCCACTAAACAGGGCCCACTGACTGTGCACGGGCAACAGAGGGAGGGTCACGTCCTGCCTGCCTATAGGCCTGAGAGATACACTCACACAACCAACTGGCAATGCACTTCTTGGACAGGGCCAAGTTACTCTCTCACCCAGATACGCTCTCAGGTACTGAAATTTGGCACCAGTTGATTTAATATGAATAGGTACTTGCTAGTATAGAAGTAATTCAGTTGGTACTCTTAAAAGTACAGAGTTTGGTGCCCAACTCTGATCCTGCACAAGGATTTAAAAAAATAACAGCAGTGCGGAGGTGGGGTGAAAGAAAATCAGAAATAATCTTTATTCAACCTCATCACTACACGTTGTTGAACATCATACCAGTTGAAAAGCAAAAGCAAACAGGTTGTTTCCAAGCAATTCATGAAACAGCAGCTCTCTCACAACTGTGCACTCACAGGATGGTAGTGATGGTGGTAAACCATTTCTCCTCTGAGGTCTCCCACAGACTTTCTCTTGTTTGTCACTTTGATTTATCATCTTGGCATGAACACCAGACATAAAGGTGTCCTGCCACAGAAGTGTGATACTGTATCCCAGACTCAAATCCGAGCAAAATCCAGTCACAATCAATCCCCTTTTCTTTCTTTTTTGAATTATTAAATCAAGGACATTAGAAAATATGCAGCTGTGTTTTTACTACATACTACTACTACTACATATCCACATACTGATGTAAGAACTTTAATAAATAAAAGTAATGATGGTTAAGGACATGATGATTGATGAGGACGTAATGACAGAGGAGTGTTGTCACACCTCCTACACTTACTGTAGCTGGCCTCTATGAATAAATTCATTCTTTCTTCAGATTATTTTCTAATGTTGCTGTTGTTCAATTTCAATTTAGTGTTGTTTCCCGAAGTGGTCTGGCCACCTTTGTTCTTCACCAAGATTGAAATGTACTTTAGCAGCCAATAGATAATACAGATACAAGCCTTATACAGAGTCATTTGAATGATATGGAAGATGGTTGTTCTCCTCTACTTAAGCTTTCAAAGGGGGCTGAGTGTATAATGCTCTGCTAATAAATACATGAGCTTTAAAAAATAGAGTCTTTCATAAAGGCATGAAACTGTTAACCACTCCTATGAAAAAACATATAGAACTCCATGCTTCATGTTACTTGAAAGCTAAGTGAAGGGTGAGAATTTTTCTCCTCTGATCTTTTCTGAGTTGAATTTTATCTCCTACAGGCTGAAATACAACATCACCGTCATGACAGGTCAGTCACGCAGAGCCCGTCAGAAAAAAACTCTGTCAGAATAGATCTGTGCTGCACAAGATGGCCCACATGAGAACAAACATTGTGCAAATAAACATAATCTACCAGACTATTAAAATGTCAATGAATCCAATGAATTTTACCACATCAAAGAAGAGTCCAGAGAGCTGTCTTTACTGAAAGTGAATTGCAATCAAAGGTTGCTGTGGCATCATTCTACTGTCTGAACTTTAACAGATGCTATAAACAGGTGTTGTGAAACTGAAAACGTGTTAATGTTGAGCTGTGGCGTCATCTCGAGCAGCATGAGTCAGAGATGTGCGAACGCAGAACGCCTTCTTCAAGTTGAAATCCTGAATTAAATTGAGCTTTTTAGAGGAGCTGAGTTCTGTTGCGACATTTGGAAGGATTTGCCTCTCCCACCATCCTCCTATAAATGGGAAGAACATTAGCCCCGCATTTCTCAAAACAACAACATGGACCAAAAATAAGAGCTTTACTTGGCAGGAGAAAAACACAGTGACACGACTGCAGACACGTGGCTTCCTTAAATACAAAAAAAATGCAAATTAGGTGCTTGTTTGGGAAACAGGCCTTTGTCTGTGTGTGCACATTTCTATATTTTTTGTATGTGCCTATGTGACACAATACAGCAGTAACTTTAAATATATTTATAAATCACTTTTGTAAGCATGTATCTTCAGCTAAAGTGAGAAAGAACATAGATTTTCCATTTGCCCACTTCTGGCCTTTAGTGGATGTGTTACACCTTTATCTCTGTGTAACCCAGAGCAACTATTACTTTGAGTCTCTGAAGGCTCTCACTGCAAAATGTATTTTTAAAATTCTTATTTAAATTGTTTAGAATGTTGCAACATTAATTTTGAAGAGGGAGAGTTACTTTTTTTCAGAACATCATAAAACTCTAACTGGCAAAGGGACCAGGACGGACACGTCTGTTTACGTAAGTGAGTTTGGTCTGAGACTGAAAGGAAGACACAAAGCAGGAATTCATCACAACATTCAACCACCCTCAACAATTTATTATGGGACATACAGTAATGTATTCTGAGTAGGGTTGTCACAATTCTCCAATAATCCACAATTAAATTCAAATTTTTCAACACTGACAGCTATGCCATTGTTACTATCATATGGGGATTTGTAAAGATCAGCAGATTATTGGTTTTATGCCCTGAGAACTGTCATTTAAATTTTCAAATTCTTCTTTTCAAAGATAGGGATATTTTTACAACAACTTGACTATCTTGGTGATTTTTGCAGATATATAGTTCACATGCTCTGTGTGAAGCAAATCAGACTGGTACAACAGACAAATAGCCATGGTGTATATTTACATTCAGTTACTAAATATCTTAAATGTTATATGTTACCAAACATTTAACCAAATCTGGTTCTTTGTTTTCTTTTGTTACTACTAGTATTTGAAATAGCATCAGGGACGAAAGACAATACAGAAAAGGACACTTGGGACGTGTTCATCTGTGTACACTGAGAAGCAGGACATGAACAGAAAAAATATCTTATTGTTTTCATTCACACTGATTTTTTATGAGCAACAATAAACCTTGAGCTTTATTTATTTCTTGTGTTGTATTGACTTTGTCTTCACTTCCTCATGGTTTGGGCTCCCACAGAAACAGAAAAAAAAGATAATATTGCCAATTCGCTATTTTATTCTTCAAGTATATTTTGGAAAAGCATGGTGACTCTTCCCTTTGCCACAAGGTGTGCATTTGTTATTCCACCACATAAGGAACTATTTCATGTTTAAAATATGAGTTATACCAACAATCATTGTTATACTGCCAACACCAATCTCAGATACGGAGCACATGAACATCCATTGTATTTAACAATGTTAAACAGAACTTCTCGGTGAAGAATCAGGTTTCTTATAAATTGCTGTTTTTCCACTTGTTTAGCCCTTCTGGAAAAAGCCTGGTTCCGACCACCCCACTCATGGTAACATAATGCTTCGGTTGGCTTTGAATTTTTGGCTTAGGTTCGAAATGATATTCAGTATTAATAATGAAATGATCATTCAAGCTGTACGGTTTATTAAAAATTGCTTGCTCTCTGCCCAAACCATATTGACTGCCTTACTGCAAAAGAGTATATTTTAGTAACAGATGCTCCTGATCTTTTATTATAGTCTGTCTTGATGTGGTATTTCACAACTACAATCACAAAATCCTAAACAAAAACTAACAAAAGATGATTTTAGCACTGTCCTTGCCTGTTTATAGCCTCCAGTAGTGACATTTGAAATGCTACGCATTAGCAGACCATCATTAATGTGAAATATTATCCCACTTTTAGATTAAAATTGCAGTTTCACTATATTCATCAGTGCGCTTCTTTCATATCTTGACACAGTTGTGTGGTGACCTGGATAATGTGTTTGTGGTTTTTGGTTCGCCCCCCATGGTGGTGGTCTGAGGGGGAGGAGGCACGGCCTGGGCTGCATGCCAGCTGGACCTTTAGCTCTCCTGGGTTTTAGGGAAAGGTTGGGTGAGGAAGAGACAGAATGTGTGTGAGAGAAAGAGCGAGAGGGGAAGGCCTGCAGACAACACTAATTGATCTCCACCCCAGTTCCCACTCTATGCCAGTCATGTGCACGGCAGACCCAGAGGACAAAGAATGTGATGTCTGTATTCATGAAAGCAATCAAATGTAGCCAGAGTCATCACTGAAATCTAATGAATGTTCAGAATGGCGGTGGTGCATTATTTGGGTGTTTGACGAAGCATTCCAGTACTGTAATAAACTGGTAATGAAGTTCAAGTCATTATGGGAAGCTCAATGCCTTGCTGGGATGTAACCTTAGCCATTGCTTTCAGTCCAAGGTGCAGGTTATGGCTTTTAATGGTAAAGTCATTAAGGGTATGTATGGGTGCATGAATAGAGCATCAAGGCAAGCTCATCAACAATTGAATGACTCTGCTTCTGTAAGATCCACAGGTGTTACACGTTTGTACAATAAAACTTGGTATCAAAGCAAAGAAAATGATCTTATTCTCTAAAGAAAGGGCTAATTTTGAATGCCACCTGCCACCATGTTTTGTGTGAGTCTAGATTTAGGTTTTAGGTCATACAGAGCTGCATTGTTCTACTACAAGAAAAGACAAAGACTTACAAGCTAGAAAAGAATAAATCCAAGGAAAATGCAAGATAATGGGGCTTAAAATTGTTCAAGCATCAGGCAGCTCCTTCAGTCACTCCACATCATCCTGCTTTTGTCACCTCTTGGCCTGAAGCTGCAACTCTCCACATTTCCCCTAACACAGCTCTCTTGGGTCTTTCACCCTCTGGCACCTCAGGGGAACACAAAAACATCCGCCAGCACCACAAACACAATCAAGACTCCCCTACGCCCAGCCAAACTTTCTGTTGCTATTTCTCAGTCTCAGTGTGGTGGACCTGCCTATGCCGTAACTCCATAGGTCTCCAAAGGCCCCCCTAACGGGGATTGGCACATGCAATGATTCAAACAAAGGCTTGAGCCACCAGCTTTGTTTGTGTTTGTCACATTGGCACTCACAACCATATCCTGATGGGTATCAGTGGGCTGGTGCAGGAAAGTAAATATAGACATAACTCTAGGAGGTATGAGACTACCAAGTCAAGTCAAATTTTATATATATAGCGCCAATTCACAACAAAAGTTATCTCATGACACTTTACATAGGTCTAGACCATACTCTTTTATTATTAATTAATTAAATTAATAATTATTAATTTACAGAGACCCAACATTCCCCCATTCCCCCACTTGCAGAAACCTTGGAGCAGACCCCAGCTCTAGGTGGGCGGCCAGCACGTTCAGATACCGTCGCTTTGTCATGTGCCTCTCGTGTTTCATTTAGATATACAGGGTATCCTTTAGCGTCTGTGTGCGATGTGTAGCTCGCATCCCTTGTGTCTTATCCAGACGCACAAGGTATAAACCACTTAAAAACGACTTGATTAGGTTCAGGAAAGGACCGGTGATGTTTGTTTTCACAGGGGACGCAAACTCTGGTTTCTTGGGTGAAAGTTGTCTGTGTGACCTGCCACTCAACCCTGACCTCCACCTGTCTTGAGAGTTTTCCACTTTGTAAACTATCTTGCATTGTGCAGTTGCTATGATCGTCTCATACTGATGCAGATGTGTTTACATCAAAGGTAAATTAAAGGCCACTGCATTGCAGAAGCTACGCTTTTGCGTCTGGTTGTGACAAAATGGCGGTAGGCTATATGACGCCCTGGGAATGAGAAAGGTAAGGAAACTACAGTGGAATTTAAGGCGTGATAGATTCTCTCTTTTGCAGGCTTCAGGTGATACAACTTTGGTGGTGGCAAAGTACAGTACAGTGAATCTGGAATAGTGTCCCATCCACACAGACAAGGCCAGTAGCATCATGAGCTTCTAGTACTTCGAACTCATGAACACAAATCTGGAAGTATGGGATGCGGGTCACCTTCCCACACAATCCTGACCCCATGAGCAACATGTCGGGAACAAAACGTTGCAAGCAATGGGCTGGTAGGAGGGCAAAGGTCTTAGGTGCCACCAACCAGGCATAACAGTTCCCATCTGGGCTTTATCAAGGACCAAGGACACAGGCTAGGTTAGTTAAGGAAGTTCATATGAAGTTTGAGTCTGACATGTACAAGGAAGCTGTTCATAAGATCATGCTGCAAGCTTCACTGATACAGAGTGAACTAGAGAGAAAAATATAATAATCATTGTAAACTCTGAAATCTTAATTTCGAGGCAAAGTGATCTTAATGTAAACAAGAAAATGTCCACTCAGTAGAGCGCATACCTCCGCCAAGGCCCTCTTATTTAAGCCTTAGCACCAACTGCAGCAACTGGTGACACTCTGTTAGTACCTTACTGAATCCATATTAACTTAGCTACACATTGGTGCTAGTTGCAGGGGTCTAGCGCTATTTGTTACCATACAGCAGCCAGGAAAAGACTACCCCCCTATCAAAACACTTTTAAATCCGCTAGATCCAGATTTTTATTTGGATCCGCACTAAACTGTACACACTCATAGATAGCAGCCCTCTAAATATGCCTGATTTTTAAAAAAATAAAATAAACAAGATCTATGCATTAATCCCTGGAAAATTAATGAAAATGTTGAAAAATGCCCTATCTAGCAATGTTAAAGAAAGTTAAAAAAAAAACAACCTGGATCCACCTCTTCATCCGGATTTGCTCCAAAAGTTAATGGGTTCTTCCTTGGCCCGTGCCCCACCCCTCCACCACGTTTCAGGAAAATCAGTTCAGAAGTTTTTGTGTAATCCTGCTCACAGACAAACAAACAAACGGCACTGAAAACATAACCTCCTTGGCGGAGGTAATAACCTTGGCAGAGAAAATAATGTTTTTTCCCTTGTATTAGTATTTTTTTCTATGAATATCAAATGTTTACATAAAGGTTTACATAGCTTGTTTTTTTCAGTTGAATGAACATTTACATGATGTATGTGTTAATAGATGAATTTATCTGGACATGCAGAGGTTTAGTTAATGTGAGAATCCCAAACATCAATGTCATAATTATCTATGCATTCATCATGACATTTCACATGTACAGTTTAATAGTGATTGTCCCTATTAGTATCGATTATTGCAGTTGTAAGTATTGTGGTTACCACCCACTTGGGCTCGAAGCTAAAGCTAAGTTAGGATTATTTCACTTGACTGGGTGCAGGCCAGTAAAAGGTTAGTGTCAAAAATGATAAATAAAGTAAAGTATCATTAAATGCACTTAAAGATATAATACCAGTATGTTACATTTCCACCTTAAAATGTCTAAAAATGACTAGACTCTTGAAATTTTGTTGATTTGTGTACTTACATTATCCCAAATGTTCCCAACAATGTTCAGACCCAGAGAAATCTGTCATTTTGTTCAAGGTAAGAGTGTGTTTCATTTGGTCGCCTGTCGCTGTAACTTCCAGGAGAGGGTCAGAGAGTGAGGAAGGAAGTCGACGAACGTGACAAAACACAACGTGAATAAAACTTTTAAACATGACCTTGTCTGTGAACATTTCACACATGGGAGAAGTAGCTGTCTTGCTGCTCCCTTCACCTTCTTGGGTCTGATGAAATATATACAAGTTAGAAATAAAAACTAGTTATACCCAATATTCACAAGATAACCGCAACTAGCTCGTAGCATCAGTAAGAGTAGTCTGATTATATGATGGCTATCGTTAGCCTAGCTAGCTTACAGCTAACATAATAATGACACAGCAGAAAATAAGACTTGCATTCAGAGACTCGAAAGGACGGATTCAACGGTAAAGGCCAGGACAGAAACACAACTAACGAGAGGGCTCACCCAAACAGGTATTAGAAGTCAAATGCCATTGCGGCAAAGTCTGCAAGAACATAAAGGAGATGAAAATACATCAAGCCAGGACCAAATGTGGAAGAGGAGAGACACAGATACAGCGCACGGTGGCAACACCAGGTGAGACGCAGGAGAACTCCAGTCAGGAAGAACCCCTCAGCACTGAAGATCAGCATCTGTGCCACCACAAAAGCCACACGAGGGACCTTTATGATACCACTCAAGTCATCCAACCTGTGAGAGAAAGAGTGAAATGGCCCAAGACGAGTGACAAATGAATGAACAGTTAATTTTCTCCTGATAAAAATGACAGTGACAGTTTTAGTCAGAATTTTCAGAAGATATGTGACTTGTGAAAAATGGGTCCCATGTTTACTTTGATAACTATGGGGCAAAGGAATCCTTCATAATCAGAGCCTCACTGTGCTGGATTGTTACCATTTGGAGCCATATTGACAAACTGCTACAAGGGGGGCATTGATCCCCTCCCTCGTCCAGACTGGGTGCTCAGAGGCATATGATAAACCTGTTTCCACATTAGCCAGCACACAGACTTATGGAAAGCCTCCAAGCCCACTAACACAACATACCAGGCAATTGGTATTAATGTAGTCATGTTTCTGACCAGCTATTTCACTCTGAGTCACATCTCAGCAATATGCTCCTGACTTACCTACTGATTCTTTCATTTCAGCCATTTCTGCTTTTCCTGTTAGATCTCCCCATTGTCCTCCATTGTAACACTGTGCATAATGAACCACAGAAGGATCTTTATGTTGTTAAAGCCTATGTACAGTGACTTGTAATAGCACATGAAACTTCAGCACCAGGTCTTGAATGCTATCCATTTGTAAACCAACTAATCAATGCTAAAAAATGTCTGTTTGAGAACACAGAAGCTGGTAAACAGGCCTTTTTCACCGCAGACATTTTGACATGTCACGATAGGAAAAGAACAGGTGTAGCAAAATAATCAAATAAATGATGGTTGAGTTCCATTGAGCTGTTAGTTTCAGGGTCCTGGTTTTGTGCCTGCTGGCTCCATGTCACACTGTCATGGCTTAGACTTGAGACACTTCAATTGAACAGAGCCTGTTAATGCAGTACGTTATTCATTTGGTCACCTGATCCAGAGCATCCCAAACATGCTCAGTGGGTGAAATGTCTGGTGAGTATGCAGGCCATGCAAGAACTGGGATGCTTTGGACTGATCACAATAATAGGCCACCCTAAAATGTACAGTTTTATCATGCAACACAATGCCACAGATGTTGCAAGTTTTGATAGAGCGTGCAGTTGTCATGCTGGCTGCAGGAATGTCCATCAGACCTGTTGACCATGGGTTAAATGTTCATTTCACTACCGTAAGCCATCTCCAAAGTAATTTCTGAGAATTTGGCAGTACCAACTGGTTTCACAACCGCAGACCAAGTGTAACCACGTCAGCCCAGGACCTCCACATCCAACTTCTTCACCTGCCTGTCTGAGACCAGTAACCTGGACAGCTGATGCAACAGTTGGTTTGCGCAACCAAAGAATTGATCGACGTGTATGACAGCGTGTTCCAGTTCCTGCCAATATCCACCAACTTCACACAGCCATTGAAGAGGAGTAGACCAATCATCAACCTGATCAACTCTATGGTTCAGTGCTTAATAAGTGTCTTTTTTCAGGATAAGTTCGCTTTTTACGGTGGCCTTTTAATGTGACCAGTCAAGGTACACCTGTGCAATAATCATGTTGTTTAATCAGCATCTTGATATGCCACACCTGGCAGGTGGATGGATTATCTCGGCAAAGGAGAAGTGCTCACTAACACAGATTTAAAGTGCGTCTTTTGTGTGCATAAAGAAAGTCTTAAATCTTTTCATTCAACTTGTGAAAAAAAGTATAGTTAACCCAATCCTAAAATATAGGATAATAAAGTAAGTGGTTGCCTAGTGGTGATGTTAGGATTCACTGTATGTACCCTTGTCTAAATGTAAGGGGTATGTGGACCGTTTGAGGGGTGGTGTGACGGGGTGCCGGGAAAGTTTCCTTTATTTTCAAATCCCAATGTTGACGGGTATGGTTTGACATATTCACATATTTGGTTTTGTTCAACTCACAGTCCAAAACCCAGGGATAGAACATTGAGGAACTGGATAGTATTTATATTAAGAAAGGACAACTTAATCATTTATCAAAATTGCTGCTGGTTAGGTTGTTGTCGATTGACCAGTGGACTCATGGATCCTATAAAATGACATCAATGGAGTTTCATTATTAGCACGATGTGCATTACAGTCAGTAGCCACAACCAACAGTTAACGGGTCACACCTGGCTCATTAATCACCAGGGAGGAACGAAGAGCTGAGTGTGGCTGAGTAGATCACAGAACATCATGAAAGCTGAATTTGAATATACTATTTGCACTTCACACAGCTCCTTTTTAAAGCACACTGCTCTGTGTGACAGTTAGCTGTGAGACATGGCTGTACTCCCATCAGCACACTGGTCACAATGGCTGTTGAACATCAGGATAAGGGCCTCCAGCTGCATCTGTAGCCTGCACCAATGTCTCTGTCAGAGATGCTTACATGCCGGGGCTTGACATGCCACACTCTCCTGACTGTTTCTTGTAGAAGAGCCAACATGAGCAAGTGAGGCCTGTGAGGTGCTGTGAGATAGAGGAGAGATGAAGATCAAGGTAGCTCCAGGAAAGAGAGGCAGAGTGTCAGAGACAGTTAGTTATAGACAGTTACAGTTATTTTATACTTGGGTGTTTAACTCAAAATGCTGATTTATATCAACATACCCATCACTACATAGATAAGGGATTTTAGTGTGGCTGTCTGGTACTGGAGGCGAGTAGCAAGACGTTGGATTGAAGAATGGCTCAGGAGGCAGAAGTCCATGCAGAAAAAAATGTGGTGGTTTTATTAAATAAAAGTCACAAACAAACAGAGGGAAAAACCTTAAGTCCCGGGAAAATTAACAAGGAGCAAAAAGCTAAAAAATAAGTAACTAAAATATCACAGCCTTACAGCAAGCTGCTACAGACAACATCTCCCCCCACAGTTAATGTCCAAGTGGCTTTATATAGGCTACCCCTTCTGGCCCCACCCTAATTGGACTATTGCACTGGGTTAGGTAAACCAAAGAGGGACATATAACATGGCACCTGATTTCAACAGGAACACAACAAAGATTTAAAGGTCAACAACATTTCAAAGTAAGCACCCATTAACAGACTCTTTCCCACAGGTTAATTTATGCTCCCTTACTCTCAACTAGTCTACAGTGTCTGGTCACCCAAAGAGAGGAAAGGATTACTGGGCCCTCCCCTTCCTCTCCAGCCCAGCTTGCCAAATACCACAATGGCACTTGCAGAAAAGGAGAAAATTAGTTAGATCACATCATTAAAACACATTACCAAGGTCGATAGACACAACACAAACAAGCATATACACCTGGATAAGGAAAACATGTTTCATTTCAGAGCTTATTGATTAAATTAGCAATAAAGCTAACTAGGCACAGGTGGCTTCACTAAGCTTCATGACACTGACTGCTGTAGGAAATGTAGGGAATCTGGGCATGTGAAAAGGTATTGAGGAAAACTTTTCACGGTTCGGATCAAGAGAATCCAGTCAAAATGTTCCTATACTGGCCAAATCAAATGATTCCCTCTTGGTTTTTTTTTCAATCCGTTACTTTTTTCATTTTTTCATCGTTAAAATTACACTGATCAGCCACAACATTAAAACCACTGACAGATGAAGTGAATGACATTGATCATGGCTACAGTACAATGTTCTAGGGGAAAACTCTGGGTCCTGGTATTCATGTGGATGTTCTTTGACTCATAAAACCCACCCAAACATTGTTTCAGACAAAGTAAACCCCCTCATGCCAACAGCACTCCATCCAATTTTTCAGGCACGTCCCATGTAGCTCAATTACATTTGGATCTGGGGCATTTTGAGGCCAGGTGGACGCCTTAAGCTCTTTGTCACGTTGTGGTGTGTCAGCACACATTGTCCTGCTGGGGGACCAATATCATCGGGGTGTGCTGGTGCCATGGGGGGTGTGCTTGATCTGTAAGGGTGTTTGGGCGGATGGTTTGTGTCAATTGGCATCCACATAATTGTCAGGATTCAGAGTTTCCCAGCAGAATATTGCACTGTAGCGAGATGACCAATGTTATTCATTTCAACTGTCAGTGGTTTTAATGTTGTGGCTGATCGGTGTAGTTGGCATGACTGACTCATGTTAAGACTACTAGTGGCTCTGTGAGGCTCTATTTACACATCGTGGTGCTTTGAGCCAAATGCTAACATCAGCATGCTATGATCATAATGACAATGCTAACATGGAGATGTTTAGGAGAAAATTTGACCCCTAATGTGATGCTAGAAAAAACATCATCTGTACCAAATTACATGGCAAACTACCTAATAGCTAACTTAGCTAAACCTGAGACAATTAGGTGATCTACAGAAAATCTTCTGTTCATTTTTTTAATCACTGAAGCCAATCATAACTGTAAGAAATGCCTGGAAACCCATAATTCCTGCACCCTGTGCTTCCTGTCCCAAATGTGTACAAGCATAGACTGTAACTAACCACCCACTCAGTAATCTATTACATTATCCATTCTATTTCCTTTGCAATATTTATATTTGTTTACAAATTACAGAAACAGCTTTACTTGTATATAGACATTGTTCTGTATGTTGTTTGTTAATTGTTGCTTTTTATATATATTTATACACCTATTCTCCATCTACGTGGAGGTTATGGTTATATTAACTTACTTCAGCTTTATTTTTAGTTGTATGTGGAACTGTGGGCATTGAGATCTTTTTTCTGTCTTTTTTTAATTTTTAATTTTTAGAGTAAACGACTAATTAATCAATCAAAGATGAGAACAAGACTTAGCACTTATTTTGTGGAACATCAAAAATTGTTGACATTGCACTATATATATATATCCCGTCACATTTATAGCCTATTTTTAATCTACAACAAACAAGTACAAAAATCCCAATTAAATTGAGAAGATAAAAACAGATAACTGAGAAGTACTCATAAGCTTCTCTTTAATGATGTGGATAAAAACAAAATGTAAAAGCTAGCAAACGATTAGAACATTACCAGCACACATAAAGCAGAAGGACCTAAAATAACTTAAGATGAAAGTATTTGTCATCATTTCAGCCTAATTTCAGCCCCCTGAAGGAGCAGTGTGGGGGTCCTCAGACTTGGAGGTGGAGGAGAATTGGCAAGGTAGACTGAGTCAATTGAACTGTCATTCACTGAATCATTGTATCAATGATGATGAATCATGCTGAACTCAGACAAGTTATTTGTTACAAGTACTGAAAATGTTATAGTCAATTCGTTTTAATATAACACTATAACAACCTGACCATCAATGTTTTTCATTCACACACAGTCAACGTTGTCACAAGTATAATCCGCTCATAGTCCAACATGGATCTGAATGTGTGGATGGATGGAGGATGGATGCGGAGGATTCCTCTCGTCTAATTGCGCAGGATGATACCGCAGCTTCGCTACGGCTTCACACTCCAACCCACCTTGAAACGGTTTCTTCTGGTGCTGCGTTCACTTCCTCCGTGAAAAACGGCAAGTTGCAATAATAATCCTTTTATGCCAGGAGTTAAAAACTTTCAGTTTTACCCTTAGGCTAGATGCCGATTCCTCACACTCACTTAAACACCTACAGTCGAGTATTGGAAGTATTACTGTCTTTTTTTTTTTTTTTTTTTAACAAACAGGCATTTTTCATAGTATTGATTCTACAGGGTAACCACCTGTTGGATTTGTCCATGTGTGCTTGGCATTTCGATATTGTGTAGGCATTGCTATTAGCCAAGACTACTGTACTATTACTGTAATAGGACGTTTAAGTCGTACCAAACAATGTCAGACTACCATAACGGGTTTTTATGATTTTTCCCTTCTGTTTTATGATATTTATCTAGGCCTACTTATTTCTGTCTGGCGGTTTGCTGTGATGTTTTTGGTTCTAACCCCATTTAAAAAATGATAATGTTTTTAAAAGTATCACTGCTATAATTGTGAAGTGCAAGTGTGTTAAGGATTTTAAAAAAAACAATCATGAGAAAGCATCCTCTCTTTTTAGCGGCCGAGATCACACTGAGGTCGTTTCTTTGAACCGAAGTCTGGAAGATCCGAGTATTACCGTGTCTCATGAATGCAGCACTCCAGCTGGGAGACCGACAGCGCAGATAACCAATCATGAACCGGATTACTCTCACGCCCATCAATGAAACGAGTGCGGAGGCGGGACCGGGAGGGGGAGGGGGGTTCTCTAAAAGCTCGCGCTTGGTTTCACCGGCTCGTCTGCTCTCGTCCCATTGGCGCAGGTGATCCGGTTCAGGATGCGAGAGGAGAGCGGAGGAGAGGGGAAGAGAGAGGGGAAAGCGCCGATGGAAAAGTGCCTAGGGCTCGGTTAACAAGAAAACAGGATACCGGCCCGCTTCAGTTTGTCCTGGACCACTCGGCGATGAGAGCTTCACCGAAAGGGGCACTTTGAGATATGATGAGGTTTATTTCTGGTCGGCAATAGTACTATGATTTGGTATGTGGCCACTTTGATAGCAAGTGTATTCAGCACCCGAGGAACGGCCGCTCAAGGTGAGTCGAAGTGCAGTGTATCTCTCTCCACTAGCGCCTACTGCTCAAGTTTTTACTCTGCTTTTTTCCCCTTTTAAAATAGCGTTGTCCTGCGTGTCTTTTAGCTAACTTTCAACGTGTCGCTTGTATGTCAAAAATGTCACACTTCACGTCATGAAGTTCATACGTGTGTTCATTACCGCACCTGAGTGTAGCCGGGCCCCCAAATGACGAGGGAAACGGACTAAATGAATGATGACAGAGCTTCACCGTGGAGGACAGGGAACTCCTTTGACTGAACCTATTTTAGTAGAGGACGACCTGCTAATTCCCACTGTAATGCATCACGGAGATGCGTGGTTTTCAGTGTTAAATGGCTATATCGTAGTTGTGACGTTTCTTGGCTGTAGAGTGATAGATTTTGCAGCCTATTTGGGCTGACATACCCCCCCACCCCAAGATGTGTGAGTTGGCTCCAGGACATTTTGCCTGCCACTGGACTGCAGCAGCCGGTTTCACTGAGCTGCGCACCGGCTGCCAGCGTTTCGTGAAATGTGAAGGCAATTGTGATTTAGTATGGTGTGCTGGTGTAGATGTCATTAAAATGCTATGATTGGATTAACCTCTTCCTGGGGAGCTGTTCCTGCTGAAGCTGAGTCACACCAGCTTTGTCCGCTAGAGGGAGCGCTTCCTGAGCCAGCACCGCATTAAAGGTGAATTTTAACAGTTCCCAGGACACCGAGGCTGCTTTTCAGTCAGTCAGGTGTGATGCAACTTTGTCTAAATGTATGGCTACTTCACGTTAGCTGGAAACTATTTATTGTCATCAATCATGTATTGTCTTTATGGTGGAAGAGAGCAGAGGTGTTGTGCAAGAAGGTGTCTTTACAGGTGAGAGATCCTTCACCGTGCAGCTGAACTCTGACCTTGCTGTGTGTGAAGAGACTCCCTTGAGGGTTTATTGTTGTCAAAGAGAAGCAGAGATGTCTCAAATCCACACTGATGGGTGTCATTCAGAGGAGCAGGGCCCTCTAGAATCAGTTTAACCTCTCATGATATTTTAAAGAGAGTTGCAACTAAAGGTGATTTTCATTATCATCAGTTAATCTGCTGATTATTTTAAATTGGCTGGACTATAAAATGTCCGGAAATAGCGAAAAATCACAATTTCCCAAAGCTCAAACTGAAATATTCATATTGCTTCTTTTGTCCGACCAGCAGTCTTAAACCTGAAGGTTCAGATAATAGAAAACTGACATTTGAGAAGATGAGATCAGTGAATTTTTGGGATTTTTTTTATTACATCATTTCAGTCTATCCAACCTTAATATACGTGATGGAGGTCAGAAACATTACATAAATATTGCAGCGGTAAGTGTGACAGTGTGAGTGCTCATTGTTAAGTTGCACACTCCTTCGACGCACCTGTCACATTCATTTGTGCAGAGATTTTTTTTTTCATTTGGATTTGTGCTTCAAAAATGACTGAATAAAAGGTCAAAATGAAAACTTTATTTGATTCGATAATCAATAGATGATCGATTAATGTTATAACAATTACAAATAACCTCATCCTGTAGGTGATGGACCTTCATGTAATTTGGTGGCCTGACAGTGTGTGTGTGTATGTGTGTGTGTGTATGTGTGTCCCCTCCCACCCCTCATCCTAAAGAGAGGAGAGAGATGGAGGAAACTGGGACGGCATGTGTGTCTCAGCATCACTGATTAGATAAAGGACAAAGGAGCGATTGATGATATTCTTTCACGTTGTGTGAAACCTCTGACACAGAATCTTACAAGTTTATATACTGTATGTTTAGTTTTGTTCACATCCTTCTGGCATGTGGCTGTGCTCAGCTGGCTGCACGACAAACAGTTATGTAATGTCCTGCCTAAAGAGGATCCACTTAAGCATCGTCTGCCAAAAGACGGAGACTTAGGGAGATGTTTTTAAGCGGCTTCTCTTGTCTCTTCCACGGTTGGGACTGCAGGCGACTTGGCAGAAATGAGCACTAACTTCTGGATGGCAGAGGAGGAGCGACTGTGACTGTGTTTTGTAAAGCGTGTCCCTTCAGTCAGTGTAACTGGTCATGCATATGGTCCTTGTCCTGTGCTTTAACACATCAGCAGAGCTTTCAGCGCTCTGCAGCCTCCATGCTGTGCGCTTGGACAGACACACAAACACAGACTAACACACCAGGAGACAGAAGCAGCACAGGGCAGCATCCTTCTGGCCGAGTGCTGCTGTCTCCAGCTGGCAGCTGGCAAATGCCTCGACTTTTGCCAGTGATAACCCTGGACCTGAGCCAACATGCCTCTCTCTCTCTGCGCTCCCCTCCTCTCGGGTTCCTTCTCTTCCTCATCTTGTTTCATCCCTCCCTCTCTCCCACCTCTCACTCTTCCCGTGTGACTCAGGTCCTCGTCGCCCTCCCCTCCTCTTCCCGTCTCTCTTCTCTCCTGCTATGTCCTGTCGTCTTTCTCTTCCGTACACTCGGATGAACTCGCTTCCCTCCAGGTTTCAAGTGGCCTCTCTCAGCACGGCTGGGTAGCCGAGGGGAGGGAACGGGGTGGGTTGTGTTAATGGAGGCTCGGGGTGCGCTCCACAGCAACCGTCTGCTGCCACACACACACACACACACACACACACACACACACACTTGTTGCCCCTACCCACGCACACACACAACATACAGTGTCAACATGCAAGCATCCCCTCAGGGAGCAATGTGTCTTTAACCAGGATCTGAACATATGCCCACTAACAGGCTGTCTGCCCTAGACTAAGTTGGACTAATTATGACTAAGCTGTTAGACAAATGCCACTGGGTTGCTCGATAAATACATATGTCACAACATGCCAAGAGGGCTGGGAGTCGATGAGGAAATAGGTTGTGGGGGTGTATATGTGAAGGGTATGTTGTAGTTAGCATTTTGTTTGTTAAACTTTTCACATTGAAAGGTTTCTTTCCTCTAAGAATGCTTTGATATTTTTTTGGTTTGGTTCTGTTGAATGCTGGTGTGTTTGCCTGTGATTTTGGTTTGTTTGAGCTAGTATGAAAGCTCTGGTGCAGACTTAATAACCAGGCTGAGACCACCTGCAAAAGGAGGGTCTCAGTACGCCTTCAGACAAACTCTGATCTGGTTCGTTTGTGGTGTGAAAGCGAAGCAGACCAACTAGTGTGATGAGATAAAAAACAAAACTGCTGTTAAAGCCATCTGCTCATCTTCAGCTGTTGAGAGATTGTTCTCCCCATCTTGACCCAGTGTTATAAGATTATTTTACATTACTATTGGGTTACCGGATTACTTGTGAATCATAGTTAGGTCTTGGTGAGTGCTCAGTGACACGATGAAGCACAGTGAAGTGCTGCATGACTTGCCACCAGTCTCCAGACTTTGTGGGACATGTGGGTCCTAGTTGAACTGATGATGTAGGATGACATCACAATAACTGTCCAATCAATAAGTCACCTGTCAGTCTGTATGTCACGTCAAATTAAATTGAAGAATGGTTGCGAAGATTGGCTGCGAGAAAAAACATAGAAACAGTCATTTTTTTCTAGATCTGGATACAAAAACTGAAAAATCGTTTGACTGGATAAGTTTCACTTCCCCAATGCGAGTGATGGACCTCGGCCTACCTTGGGTGTGAATGACTGAGCAGTTCATACCCAATCATGATATCATCACCTGTTACCAATGAACTGTTTACCTGTGGAATGTTCTAAACAGGTGTTTTTGGAGCATTCCACAACTTTCCCAGTCTTTTGTTGACCCCATCTCAACTGTTTGAAACATGTTGCCGCCATCAAACTCAGAATAAGCATATATTTACAAAAAACAATGAAGTTGAATATATTGCCTGTTACGGTTTTCAATTGAGTATATGTCAAAAGGGATTAGCAAATTATGATTCTGTTTTATTAATGTTATTAATTAACATTTTTGGAATCAGAGTTGTATAATGAATGTAGCTAAAACTAACTAAATCATAACCATTGTTGGTTCAGAGTAGATGATGACAATATGACATATGTTTTGTCACTGCTGAAGACCAGGTGAATAATTTTAAAAGTTGTAATGAAAGCGGTGGTAATCTCTCTCTGTCTTAAAGCTGACACTGAGCTTGTCGATGAGAATCCATGACTACCTGCTTTTTGACAAGAAGGACTTCACTTGAAAGATTGGATCTTGAATGCTTCTTGGCTGTATTTACACCTGGAAATGTGTTTTGCTCTGACTGATTACAGTGTGATCCTTCATGGTGCGCATCATTAAGGCTCTGTGTTTGTTTGGGTAAAATGAGATTCCTCCGGAGCCCTGGAGTGCCCAAAAAACTTTTGAACTTGTGTTTGTGATTCAGTGATGCTGTCTCCCAAGTCAGCGAATGTGTATTTTTGGGTAAATAGAGTGTGTAAATGGAGCACTGGTGCCTAATTAATTTTACTCCCAGAAACTTTCCTGGTATCCCTTCTTTTTGATGATCCCGCCACTATGATCACTTAATGAGTGTTCTCCCTGTAAGTGGGTGGCTGCTTGGCAAAAACAAAGCTGCTGACCAAGAAAAGAGAGACTCGTGTCTCCTTCACGGTGTGGATTTACTCCTGTCGGTGTTCCTCACTGACTGACTTGTGTGCTGAGTGTTCTGTGTGGCCTGAGACTCATTTAGTTTAGAATGGCACCTGTTTTACTTAAATTTCTGCCAACTTTCCTCTTTGCCAGTGGATGTGAGGCCCAGCGGAATGAGGCTGCATCTCTGCGCGACTCCCATCAGTCTATTTTAAAGGGACAGTTCAGCCCAAAATCAAAAATACCTATTTTTCCTCTTAACTGTAGCTGTTAATTGAACTTTTTATTCATCTAGATTCTTTTGTGTCAGTTTCCAAGTTTTGGATTTACGTATGTGGCGTAGTTCTGTTGAAAGAAAATAGTTCCTGCATGAAATTTGAGCAACAATAGCCCTTTTTACACAGAGATTGTGCAATATCACCGCAACGAAGACCCTTCTCTACGCCGTCTTTGTTTATTTATACTGAAAAACGCAACGGCTCCACTGTGTGATTTTAGATAGCAAGCTGGTGTTCTGCAATTAAAACAGGCGTGACGAGTAACACAGCAGCATCGGAGTCTAGTGTGACGTTTTACATGTGCGATGACGCTTTGTAAACAATGGAATAGCATGACAAAACGATAATTTTCCGTCCCTGTTATGTGGCGGATGATCGCATCCACATTTTCGGTTGTTTTTCTTCTTGTCTGACTTAGCAGCCAACTGCTGCTTGCTGCTTTTAAATCTCTCGGTTGGGGTTCGCACACAACTTGACACTTGCCTTGTCGTTCTGCCTCGCCGGCTCACTCCATTTATACAGATGTTGATTCGGCGCTGTTACTACCTCCGTTGCCATCTCAGAAGTGGAACAACTTTGACCCCCCCATTACGCCTCCGTAATGTTTATACAGACGGCAAGGCTTATAAGAGGCCAACAGGCCCACATTGAATGGGCTGTGTAAAAGAGGCTACCATAAGTGAAGTGCCATCTAGTTCCAGTATATTAAAGAGAAGGCAGACATCTCTACAGCTGATATCTCCAAAACTGAGCAACTCACACCAAAACTATGTCGATGGATCAACAGCACTACAGGTAAGAAAAAAATGGTAAATGTCCCTTTAATGCTCTTAGGACTTCAGGAGGGTCAGCTCCTGTTTTGTAGTGTACGTGTCTTGTTCTTGAAAGTTCAGTCTGTGTTTATGTGAGGCCATAGGTGTGCATTGCTCCTCATTGCAGACCAGAGTTTAAACTTGAATCAGAGTGAGATGGCCTACCTTGAGCCCTATGGCTTCAAATAAAGTGTTTCTCTAATTCCAACATTCAACTTCCTGGATTGAGGTCACACATCTTGTTAAAGTCAGAGGATGCATCTCAGCTTAAAGCCTTTTGCACACTGAGCCAACATTTTAAGTTGGCAGTTGTTGGTTGTTATTTTTAGACTTAATATTCCCACTGTCAGCATGTGATGCTGACATTCTTCACTGACGTTGGACAGTTTCACTAGTTTACAGATGTGGAATACCCAGTCATTTTTATTTGTTTCATGAATCGTTTATTTATTCGGTCTAAAATACAGGGTGGACATGATGAAAATAAGCCTTTATTTTCTCCCACATGGCTGCTCCGTGTCTTATCTTAATTTGTATATTAAAAAAAAAATACTATAAGGAGTTTATGACTGGTAATGAAACAGGCATCAGTATTAAATTAAGACTTTAATTAACATCAGCGAGAAGATTGGCTATTTCTGTTTAGTTATTTGTAATGCCTCCCACCGGGTCAGATTCTCTGCAAAATAATAAGTCATAAAATTAAAACATTATTTATTGCGGAGTGCTGAGATTGAATTAGTGAAAGAAGCTGCTCTGTAGTCTGGTGGTACAGCAGTGGATACTTCTGTATCGCTTGCCAGACGGCAGCTTCAACCTTATTATAACATAACGTGCTGTTGGCATGTTAGAAGACAATACATAACATTACAAGGGAATGTTGATAACTTTAGGTTTCTGCACAAAATTACTATTATGAGCAACCGTTTTGGCATTGTCATATTACAGTTATTAATCTTACATAGCCACAAATAGATATATTAGCTCACAGCAATGTATCCTGCAAATGGCTGTGTTTAGAAAAGAAAAATATTACTGATACTGAAATATTAGTCTTTCTTTCACCTGTTTCCAAAACAAATGCATGCACTAGTCAGATCAAGATCTTTACCACAGGAGGTGGTGGGCTCATACCACAGGGTCAATAGGGGCTGCCAGAATCAACAGAAAAAAAGGAAAACTCCTTGTAGCTGCTTTAAATTGAACAGAAACAGAAGATCTTTCTGTAAACGTTTGAAAGTGGAATCTGTTGTGGATGGTTGGTACTCCATGTACAGGGGAAGCCTTTACTCCCATTGAGCTTAATGAACCATAGTACCGCTGTTGCCCAAGGCAAATAGTACACTTTATAAAAGTCACCAACCTTTAGATGTCAATCAAGCTGGTATTTGGGCCAAAGAGAAGTGACTGACAGCTGCTGTCAGGCCCCTCGAGCTCCCAGCAGCCACCATTTTGGTTCAGTGAAATAGTCCTTTGGGGGTTACTTGGCTGGACAGTCTGATGGAAAAGACTGTCAGCAAGAGATGCTTCATGTGTATGTTTAGATTGTTGCAAATCCCTGTCTATTATCTGTGAGCAGCCCACAGAGTGTTGGGTTTTTACTGAGGTCAGTGTGTTTCTGTTTGAGTCCGTTAAACCCAGAAACACACCTGATTCATGTTTACAACATAATTATTAATGCTGTCATGTTACATGTTTAAGACAAACTGTTAACAGCTTCTAGTTGTTTCAAGTTTTCTGAGCGAGATGTTTCCATAGCCCAGAAAGTGCAACACAACAGCTGATTTTTACCTGAGCATTTCGATTTGTCTGCACCATCACTCAGTATTCTGGGGTTGTCACTTAATTCTATGCGGGGGAGGACAGGGTTGCTTATCTAGTATTGCCTTCCTGTGTAACTTCAATTATATATCACTCCTGAAAGGAGCTAGCAGAGAAGAACACTTGGGTCCACTGATGTAGTTCACCATGTATCGAGACACTATCTTTCTAGTTGTCTCTTGGCTCACATAAGGACAGCAGCTCTATTTTATATGAAACATACTCCCTCCTAACTCCCTCACAGCTAGCATACTGATCACAATTGACTTGGAGTCAATTCTTGCAGCACAGCATGTCAAGAAAATACTTTCTTGACATGCTGTGCTCTCAGGTATTTGTACAGAATATACTATACCAGTGTCCTTAGCTGACTCATCTTAAAGCTGTCCAGCTAGAAATTGCTGTAGCCCCTGTGCTGCACTCAGGGTACACAGAATGGGCACATCATCAAAAAATTCCTCAGTTGTATTGATGACAGATTCTATTTTAGTTTTATTCGTTTGATTAGTATGGAATCATTATTCATGAAAATATTTTTCAATCCACATAAAAATATTACTTGTATATAAATGTAATATTTGCAAATATGTTTGAGTTATAAATGCTTGCTAGGTAATGATCCTGGGTTGTCTATTAGCATTATATAGCTAACTTGTTATTTAACACTAACGTTAAATTCCACATATAATCATACACGACAAGAGTGTTACCACTTACCTGTGGAGAGCAACTACCAAATACCATGAGGTTGACCTCTGGGCAGCTGTCTGATGTCAGGACAGATATAACACTGTGTGATCACAATCATACCTTTGAATCTATGCTCATTTGATTGGCTGAAAAGGAAGGATATATTTGATAGGGTACAGATAATTACATTTTGAAAAAAAATGTATTTGTAAATTGAGTTATTAAGTCTCAAAACACCTACACAGTAACGTAGTTCACAAATGACTAGCAGGTTGTAAAGGCAGGTTCAACCATCTGTGTATGAATGTAAAAACATCTAAATATGGTTTTTATTAAAGTTGCAAGAACTTTTAAATACATATATCTGTGGATACATTTACATACATACATATGCATACCGTTGACATAAATGAAGATGGACAATACGTCTCCTCTTCCACCCACTGTACAAAAATGAAGACAAAATCCTGAATACGAGTGCTGCCATCTTGCTCTGAGTTTTGCCCAGAGTCTACGCAGTAGTGATGGCTGGTGGAGCTGCGGTATTGAGTTCCCACCCATACACCTGCCCACTCAGTTGCGAGCAGGGCTCAGCTGTCAATCATGTTTCACCCCCTTTTTATAACATCAAATTAAAACCAAACTGATCTGAAAAATGAACACTTGAATATACATCAGCGTGATATGAACTACCTAAAATGAAAGAAACAATCTTTAGGAAAAACGTATTTGAGGTGTACTTTGAATATTTAGTTTGACCCATGTCCTATCTAATAACATGAGGGGCGTGATTTCTGACTTATACTGCGGCCCACCACCAGGATGTGATCAAGATGTTTTGGCCTCACTTTGAGGGAGCTATCATGTCGTCCATCTTTATATAGTCAATGATATGTACACATACAACAAGAAATATTTTGTGTGCATTGAAAAATATTATAGTCATTTATTCATAAATACATTCTGTGTGCAATCATTAATATCAAGACCCATCTGGTTCCATCAATGAGCACTGCACCACGAGTCAAAGCAAAGTGATATTTCACTGTTTCAGTGTTTATTTGAGCTTGAAGTCTATTTTTTTGGACAATATGTGCACAAACACGAGGTTGATGGCCAATAAAAAGGCACTGAATACATTTATTTACCCACCTCGCTGCACTTTTGACCAGCTGCTGGGAAGCGATATGGGAACTTCTGGAGGAGCAGCAGTATTTATCCATTGGCAAACTGGAGCTACACTGTACATTTACTGCCACAAGACAACTTCACTGCTAACCTTTCGATTTCTGCTCCGATCGCCAACAGTGTCTGAGCGCAGCCATTGGCAGTCTCTTTTTTGCTCACCCACACACTCACTATGAGCCACACTAATCTTTTAACACAATCATATGCATCATTGTTGATGGAAAAATAGATCAGGAATACTCGCATGCTCACACAACTGCACACTGCTCAGAAGGTTTGGCTGCTCTTTTGATGCTAACGTTTTGAAATTCGAGGAAAAGATGCTTCGGGTATTGCGCAAACACTGTTGTCATGCGAGTGCAACTCGGATGTGACAATCCTGTTATTTTTTATTTTTTTATTTTTAAGTTATATTTATTGGGTCAAATCTTAAGATATGATGTATTGTAGACCTGCTCTGCACATTGCCCATGTATTATTCTATGAATAGTTCCAAAACTACAAATCATGATTTACCAACAGGA
>JBBPCS010012578.1:0-28994 GCA_037974645.1 Hollardia meadi | reverse complement strand
GGTGTTGGTCAGTAAAAGACTTCTGTGAAGGCTGCTCTCATGTATCCTCGCTCATAGCTCCTCAGGGATCCCTCCTCTGAGCAGAAATAAGAGCTTTGGGACACAAGATGGGCGCATAAGATGGCGAATCAGAACGACTTCCGGTTCACGCAAGGACCGAGGAGATATCAAATAAGGGAAATGAGATGCACCCTTGGTCTTCCACTGCTTGCAGAGAAACAGATATGGACTAAATACCTCTGATTTGTGCTCTGAAGCTGGTTGACAAGTGGACCCAATCTGGACCCAGTTACCCAATTCGTCACAATATTTGGTCACTTTTTCTGTAAACAAAAAAATATCAATGATAATCCTGAAAGCTTCATATATTGTCAAATTATTCAAGGCATATTATTACTTCTGTTTGTATGGAAGCTCTGAGAGGTAAATGAGGACAAAAAATTCTGGTGATCCATTTTCTAAGTCTGATCTAAATTATTTTCTCTCCTGTGTTTCTAACTTATGTGTTTTAATTGGCTAACACTAACTGGCAAATTGGTGCAGACTAAAATACATTTCTATCCAAAAGAAAGACATGACTCATTAAAACACAACACACTTTATATACCTTATGTTTAGAGTGCATGGAGAAATTAAAACTCACCTGGGAGAAAACATGAATGCCTTTAGTCCTATTGTAAACATGGGATAGTGAGGCATTTCAGCCTTTTTTAGTTGAAATGAGTCTTACAACAACAAACAAACAAACAAACAAACAAAAAATCCTGAATCCTGCCAGAACTTGTTTCACACATGAAAAAAGAGTCATGTAGAAAAATTATCTTGTAAAAACATTCCTTCACCTGGCAAATAATTTTTCCTCACCTGTTTTACAGATGAGAAGATACAGTATATTATACTGGCAGAATGTTTTTTCACCTGTTCTTGAGGCATAAACAATAGAACGATTTCGACCAGAATATATCCGATTTTGTTTTTTCACTTGCCTCTCAGGGCTTCCGTATGTATGATGTTAATGTCCAGTGGAGAATCTCTATTGGCTCTTGGCTCTGTCTTTGTTCATCAGCAGCAGTATGTAGACATCATCCAAACATTACTAAAGAACTACGATTCATTTAACTCTGCAGACATCATCAAACATTATGTCAAATAGAAAATTCCCTATTTGGAGTAATTTTCTGGCAAATTCTCAAATGTCTGGTTTAAAACCACATGTACTGTGGAGCCATGACTGGGCTAAGAATGAGGTCACATTATTTCTGAGAACAACAACCATAGCCCGACTGCCTAGTCTTCTCCGACAGCTCATCAACTGTTCAACAACCTCCAACTGAATGCCTCCCCCAAAGCCTTAAATCAGCAACATCAGCTTTCAAATAAGAACCCATGAGAGGACTCTTAAGTCACAGGCATTTCAGGAAGATCCTTTATCAGCCATCTCTTACAAAAACACCTTCTCTCTCTTCTCATTCATATTCTCTCTCCCCATCCATCTCTCTAACTCCAACCTCTCTGTCTGTTTTTGTAAATCCTCTTCTCTTTGCTTCTCTTTTTCTCTCTATATACACCATTCATTCTTGCCCTCTCCCTCACCTCCTCTCTTTCCATCATACCGCATCTCCTAAATCAGATGTGACTCGACCCTGGATCCCTTCAACTATACATTATTGTGCTTTGCATTCCTCATAATGTGAAAACCGCTCTACTGTACTGAATGCTTTAATCCAAACTTTAGCTGTACTTACAAATTCTATTTCTACAGTCAATTTCAATATGAATAAATAACTCTCATTCATATGATAAATCCCAATAGGCCAATGATTTACTTTGTATGCAGTATATACATTTCTTAAGCTGTCATTTACGTGCACTGCATGTAGACGCGGCAGTGATTTGTTTAAGACCAATAGTCTACAGCCAAGCTAGCAGCTTTGCGAACAGCGCTGCTTTGACCTAAATGCTCATGTTAGCGTACTAATGTACTCACATAGACAATGTTCACATGTTGATGTTGTAGGTCTAGTGTTGACCATGTTGACAATCTTACTTTAGCATGTTAAATACTAAACACAAAGTGCTGCTGAGACTGATGGGAATTCCATTAGTTTAGGAAAGGTGGCCATAAACCAAAGTTCTGGATAAAGTAAAAGTTTGGCTAGGTACTAGACGAAACATCAAGGTTTTTCCAAACTAAAAACAATTTATTCTGAGGGGGGGATAAATGTCTCTACCAAATTTCATAGCAATCAATACAATAGTTTTTTCCCCCCTCAAAACCAAAAATTAATGTGCGCCTGGTGGCAATAAAGGAAAAGTCAGGGGATCATCAAGGCTATTAGATCACATTTTCTAGAAACCATGAATGTCATTTGGTGCCCATCCATCCAGTAAATATTGAGATATTTCACTGGATATGTGGAAATTTTGATCTGCTGGTTGCCTTTGGTGAAATTATTAGGATTCATCCTCTGGGCACCATGAATGCATGTCAGTAATCATGACAGGACCAAAGTGGTGGACTGACTGACAGACCATAAAATGTGATTAGAGCTGCTAGTGTGGCTAACAAATATAGATAATAGATAATATAGAATATAGAATAAAGAACTTGATATGAGGCATTACCCGACAAGGGCAACAAGCCACAAAGAGCACCTACAGAAAGGACGTAAGTGGCTACTTTGTTTTATTGGCAGCACTACAGCGAAGAATCTGGCAGGTTAACAATGATGATCATAAAATCTTCCTTTAAATAAGGAAATATTTACTTACTGCTCACTATAAATTATATCTGCTTCGGGGTTTGCTGCATAAAATGCAGTTACAATATAGACACGTAGACATTAAATCTTAGTTAAATCAGCAATATTAAAATTATTAACAAGGAGGTTAGAGTAGTGGAGCCGCAGAAATATAATGGCCATTATAACAGACTGATGAATGAGCCAGTGTGAAGCATGTGGTAATAACTGATCCCAATCAGTTAATGCAAACACAGCCTCAGTGTTCTCCCTCAAGTAATGGTTTTTTTTTTAACGCAAAGAGGGGAACTTCATTACATTTTAAAATCCTATTCTAATATTATTCTATTGCTTCTATTACAGCACCTGCAGTTCTGGCATCATGAGTTGATACAAGCTAACAACTCGCAGCAGAGCCTAATAATGAACAAACTTTTCTCTGACTGTGCCGTTCAAATATCTGGAAAAAACAAATAAAAGCACATAAAATATGAAATCCTCTAAGCTTCCTGAACCCCGGTTTATACAAGCAGCCCATTGACCTTTGACCTCCATTACACACAGATGATTGGGATCATTGTCTGTGTTTCCTGCTGACCTGGAATTAAAAAGTTATGCAGAAAAGCCTCTCTACTTCCCACCGCTCTCAATTCAGTGAGCTGGATGTTAAGAGTTGGTGCGAGAGGTGCACATCTTTCTCACCAGCTGGGTCCAGATCAGGGTGATGTGGACAGTTTTGTGTTACAGAAGTCCCAGCTGGTGTCTCATCCCAACACAGCAAGCCATCCCATATATGTCCACAGGACGTACCTCGAGTAAGGAAAAAGGAAAAAGGCGTAATGAGTATCATGGGTTATTACTAATGCACATTTTCTGTGTCTTTACCTGTTTATAGTTTATGTACTGTATGTGAGAGTAACACAATTTCTCTACAGCCTTGAAAGCAACTATAATGCCACAGCTTCTGCTCCAAAGTCCCTTTTAGGTCAGTTGCACTTATTCCAGTGCTGGTAACACTAAAATGACTTTGAATGAAAACAAGAGTGTTTTGATCCCAATCCTTACAACATCATTACAGCTGTGATGCCCTCCTAGAGATAATCTATTTGGCCTTAAGAAGCCTTAAAATGATTTGGGCTTCTCACCGGTCCTGTTTTCTCTGTGGTCTTTGTTGGACACCTCAAGACATTTGTATTGACCCTGGCTCACCGCTCGTCCTTCTGTCACGCTATGTCCAGGACTGAGCGATGGGTCTGAAATTGACTCAGTGCCTGTCACCACCCTGTGCTGTGGAGACAATACCAACACCAAAGGTGAAGGGAAGGGAGAGGAAAGCATGTTTTATACTGACTTGAAACACAATATGGATCGACATTCCCTTAACATTAAAAAAATAAGATAAAGCCTAAATGTTATCTTAAATTATCTTAAATTTGTAATATTTAACAGTTTTATCACAAGGAGGGAGGATCAAGACACGCACGCCTCCGTGAGATAAAAATTTTAATGGAGGAATCAACATGGAACGTTTTTGAACCATCTTTAAGTTGATCTGATGAGGATTTTCACTCTGCTTTGAAATTCTAGTCACACACTATTCATGTAACTCGTTAAAGTGTGTTTGGGAGCTCACAAAAGAAGTTAAGCAGATGAGTTTCTCAATATGAATCTTATCTCTGCTCTATTGTTTGTATTTGGAGGTAGCATTGAAAATGAAGAAGCCTGCCTGCGTAAATGCTGATTTTGATAATGCTGCTCACTGAAGGATAAAGAGCCCATTTTGCTGTGACTTATCTCGCCAATTTTTTGGGCTGAAAATTAAGCCTCTCAGAGTGCCAGACTGATGCACTTGCATTTTCTGAATCATTTGAGGAATCTTTTTACTGGGAATGGGAGATTGCCTGCACATGCCTCATCACAAGTGAGATGCAAACCTCCTACCTCTGTCTTTTTGTGGAGGGAAAAAGGAGCTAGGCCGAAATACCATTCTTACCTGTCTGATAAAAGCTTGTAAAAGGCAAAACACTTCAGACCAACAGTGACTTTTGTGAGAATGCTGAAGTCCCATGTAGCAGTTTAGCAGCCGTACATATGATGTCACTCCAAGCATTGAAGTAAATGACGTCATACATACGACCACCAAGCCACCACCAATATCAACAGATGAGCTGAACAAGAAAACAGAAAACTATCTCATGTCAAGATTGCTTCCCACCTACTAATCAACATGAACACTCAAAGAAGAAACATAAAGCAGAACAGTAAAGATACATCAGGCATAAAACATTTGGTGGTGATATTCTCCAGGACCTTCATGTCAAGTCTGATACTGAACAGCAAAGGAAACTGAAACAGTAAACTTTCACAAGTGAAGAATAATAATAATAATAATGTTTTTTCATGAGGAACGACTCAAGAAAGACCTCTATTTTCTGCAGTAAAAGCTTTAATGTAAAAAGAAATTCCAAAGTGAACACATCTCCCAGTGTGTATAGCCTGTCAGTAACAAGATGAATGTTGTCTGTGCACTTTCCAAAATTTAGAGCCAAGGTGTTGAAAATATAATTTATCACAGAAGCCTTTTTAAGCCAATTGGTATACTGTCATTTGCAACGAGAGCTACACAAAGACACGTTTGATTTGTTTAATTGTAAAACCTTCATCAGGCAAATCAATTTAAATGACAGAACATTGTGCCCAAATGTGTCACTGCTACATGATTTTTCTCGCATTGACATCTTTCACTGATGGCTAAAACACCCCCATTAAGTTAATTGATGTAAATTCTTGCTCACTTTGAATATGACTCAACCCCCTGAGGCTGATTTAAAATCAGATGGTGGGGGCCTCAGATTAAGGTTAAACATTTGTTGAGCAGGTGAGCACAAACCACCAATGCCCACTTTAACATCCCCAACATTAGAAAAAACAGACCAATATGCTTTGTTATTAAATATATGATCTCATATTATGGCAATATTGTGTAAAACTGCATATGTTGTTGTGCCAAATTATGAACGGGACATAAAGAATACCTTAAAATGTGATGTGGATTAGGCAGAAACTTTTATGTTGAAGGATACAGATGGTATATAGATGTTAAATTTCCAGTTTTTCCTTATAATGTAGAATTTCTACATTTTGTAAAGAAAGGGGATGTTTAACAGGAAGTTTAGTGCTTGTTTTATTTAAAGTGTACTGTATGTGTTGCACTTATAGTAGCTTCTACTTTTGGTATTTTTGCTGGTATTATTGCTGTTATTTGCATAAATTAGCGTAAAGTGAATGTTTTAATATTTTGGAAATTTGGAACTGAAATTGTATTTATTCTCATGCATAAATCTGTAAATTATGAGAGAAGCTTGTTGAGGCATGTGTGTAGCAGGAGTGTCTTTAGCTTTAAACGCTATAGTGTTCTGTTGAGTCAGGTACATTGGATAGTTTGGGGCATTTTATTAAATTTAAATGTAATTACTTTAAATTTAAATTAAATTCATTTTTATTAAATGTATTATTTATTTTTGCGTATGCATTATGCTCTCTTTTTGCTTTCTTTTCACCTGGGAATTCACAGAGAACATTTATGTAAGAGACGCACTGCAGATGCTTTGTTTTGCTGTTGCCATGTCTGGTGCATTGTTATAAAGTGCAGGAAGTGTCATCCTTGTGCTATATATATAAAACACAATGCAAATTTAGACCCTCTGCAAGAAGTATTACGGGTATGACATTTTCATTTAGTGTCCAAATCCATGCCAAGTTTATATGGGTAAAATGCAAGACATCCTATAGATCATGCATCATCTGCATAAAAGAGTAAGAAAAAAAAATGTGTTAAACACACAGAGACACATGCAGTCATGGATCACATATCTTCTGTTTCAGGTCATTCAAGTTTGTAATTAACAAGCTGAGCTAATTATAAACTATATTAATTATATAGGGTGAGTGAAAATTAATCATAAGATTTTTTTTTTTGCAAAGAAAAGAAAACCACTAGACCCCAGCATACATGTCCATTTAATGAAAATTTAATCCTATGTTTAAACACGTGCAGCATACATAATGTGCAAAAAAGAGAAGTGGGGCAAGTTAACCTTACAGCATTCCTTGACTTTAAAAATGTGAGCTTACCACCAGGAGAAACCAAAGGATGCAAAGGGAGCCCGCTAACTTCATATCTTCCTTTCACAGGCAAATCTCTAGAGATAGAAAAAAGTTAAAACCAGAAAATCAGAAAACAGGTTGTCTACCATGAGTGACTGAACAAACATATGATTATTTTGTTGTTTTTTTCAATTCAGGATTACAAAATCTCAGGAGAACAGCAACAGCAACCATTAATCCGAAATCTACAAAACACTGCAGCAGAAGCTCTGCAGTTTGTGACATTCCACACTTTTCCTATGAGCGTGTGTGTTTGTGTATTGTAAATAGAGAGCGTGAGAGTGTAGAGAAGTGTACCAATCTATACCTGAAACAACTGCATGAAAGACTTACATATTGTATGAGTTAAAGGAGAAAGAAAATCACAAGACAGAGACACAGTCAGACAAAAGTAGTTGATGGTCATTAATCATCTTGTGCTGATCGCTCCACTCCTGCAGGATGGCAGCAGCAGATCAGTCACTTCAGGAACTGAGTGAATGTGGGATTCAAATTCACTTCAGGTCTCTTTACTTTAGCTTGCAGACTCCCTGTTGGAAGCTCCATCACTCCGCAGTTTGAACAGTTAGGACAACCTACCAGTTGTTCTCCGCAGCCACAGCAGCCCAGGGGGCAGGCTTGCTTTCAGCAGATAGACATGCATGAGCAAGCCCTATAAGTCACTGTGAAACTTTAGCAGGATTGATAGTATTTGGCTTTCAGACGCACGCTGATGGTAGGCTACTTAGCATTAGGATGACAAATTGACTTGGAAGTCCATCTGCAAAGAATTTAAGGCGACGAGTGCTGAACTCTGACCAGGAATCCCTTGACATTTACCTCAAATTTCTCCGTTCATTTTTCCGTTCATGACTACTGTAAATACAAAACTAATACTGTAATTGATATTAAATATCAGTGTTGGGGGTAACACTACAACGTAACGTGTTACATTAATCATTACTATTTTGTTGTAATGATCAATGTAACATGTTAGTTTTACAATTCAAATAATCAAGTAATCTTCAAATAAGAAACCCATTACTTTACTGTAATTACTTTACCCAAATATTACTGTGTTTCACTGTTTCTTTCGTTGCCATTAATTGAATGTTTATTGCAACATGATGTAGGCTGCGACCTGACAGGTAGGCTATGAAGGTTGGGCGATTTGATAAAGATATCAGTGATTGGCTGTGTGCTTCACCTGTTGGATTTTTGGGGGCGAAATTAAATCGCAAAGGTATTTTTTGGTCATTTTTGGTAACGCAAAAGTTCTCCGATTAGTTACTTTTCTCGGTAGGTTATGTTGTAACGTACCAAGTAACTTTTTAATGGCAGTAATTTTATAATGTAACAAGTTAATTTTCAAAGTAACGTTACCCAACACTGGAAGAGGATGATTTTTAATACTAGCCACAGATGTCATCTGTTCTAAATCTAGACTTAGAAAGAGACTTTTGCATACAATAAAGCTGAAACTATTATTCTATCTATAAGTTGATTACCAGGAAATTAATCACAACATACTTTGATAATTGATTCATTATTTAATTAATTTGTCAATAAGTACATGCACAGCATTCCATGGTTCTAGCAACTCCAGAATTAGCTTTTATTTGTATTACATGATAAACGGATACAGTTTGTACTAAATGAGTAATTTGAAGACATACTTTGGGCATTCTCTCACTATTTTGTGATAGTTTATAGCCTGATGGTTATTTAAGAAAATGATCAACAGATTAATCAATAATGAAAATAATCAAAGGGAATCTGGCTATTCTGATTGCATTTGGACATTAGAAAAATGAACTTTTTTGTTTGTTTGTTTTTGCAGTTGATGGGGCTATTATTCCTTAATGTAGTGGGATAAAAGAAACAGCAAAGGAATGATGGAAGGTAGTGTGGTGGCTTCAGAAAGAACTAAGAAAGCAAAACAAATAACAAATCTTATTAAGAAATTGAAATAGTTGGCAGCATTTTGGAGGTAGGACTTTGAGTTCACATCTTCTTGTATTTCCTGTTGGATCTTTTTATGGTAGATTAATGCATTGCATGAACAAAATCAAATACTTCATATACTATACTATACCCTAACTAGCAACTGACAACTGTTTTATTAATAATCAATGGTCATTATGTCTGTACAATAATTTAAAATGCCACTAAAGGTTTCTTGAAACCCAAAGTCTGAAGCCCAAAGATACAATACACAATGATATAAAACAGACTAAAATTACACCAATCATGAAAATAGTCAGAACAAATTTTCTGTTGAGAGAATCTACATATTTATTGTGTTAGCTCTAAAAAGTGCAAACCTCATTCTAGGCTGAATTGGACACTAAACCCCATTATTGTTTCTACTCATCCATTTTCAGCCCAATCTTACACGCTGCTCAATATTTCCAGTATAACACAAGACTACAGTTTACCCATGTGGGTCCAGCAAGCCAAAAAAAAGCTCAAGGAAAGGTCCAACTAAACTAGTCCATACCTCTGCTTTGAAAAAAGATAAGAAACACAAAGAGGTTCACTAAAACACCAAACAAAGACAAAGGGATAACAGAGAACAGAGGAGGGAAAGTATGGATCCTAAAATAACTCCTGGAAAGAAAAAATCTATAAACACCATCAGGGAGCAGAGGAGTCACACCAGTCATTTATCAGCTAATCACCTCTGGGTGCATGAGCATGTGAATTTGTCCAAAAGTGGGATATTGCACGAGAGAGGTGTGTTTCTACAAGTCAAACAACAGTAGAAACACATATGACTTATACAACAGCTGTCAACTGTGCAACAGAGATGTTATTGACGTCACTAAATGTGGATTGTGGATTGGGAGAACGAAGGTGCATACTGATAGGAAAGAATGACCTCACAAAAAACAAAAAAAGCACCAAAAAAAAAGCATTTACCATTTGTTACTTTTAGAGTTAAATCTTGAGGATGTGCTTGCCCAGTGATTTGTTTGTGGTGCTAAACCAAACTCTTATAAGTTCCAACGTTGTGTACCATAAGGTACAGAGGTAGCACACGCATAGATCTTAGAACAAAGCAGACTGATCTCAATTTCACCAATTTATTTTGGCCATGTCACAAGCATGCTAATGTTTTGGCCTAGTGGCCTTCATCAGAGCATGAAGTAAAATGGACGTCATGTCATTTATATACAGGAGTTGACAAGTGATTGGCGTAATTTGTTTGTTTTAAAGATCGAAACCAAATGTCAAATATAAAGCTAAAGCCCGAAGATCATGAGGTTTACCATAACGATTGGACAGCAGCTCACTAGTTTTTCTTGTTTATTCAACCTGTATGAACAGGTTAGCGTTTTACGGGTGGTTTTGTGTTGGACTTTCTTTCGGGTGCAGTAACTTCCTAGAGTTTTAACGTCACTGTGAGGCTCTTGCTAAGATAAGCTAAGCTAACCGGCTGCTGGTGGTAACTTCATTTTTAGCGTACATATATGTGAGTGGTGGCAATCTTTGAATCTAACTTGGCAAGAAGGCAAATAAGCTTTTTTTTTGCCAAGCCTTAGATGTGAAGATCGATAGCACTCTGCCTTACACATTAGTTCTAGCACGTCTTTAAACATAGGCCTCATTTTGCAGACCATTAGGTTGAATGTGATTTGAACGGTATGGCTTGAAGCATGTGTAGCTCATTAAAGAGATGGGACTGCCTGTAGAGAGGACACAGAAAAGCACTCAAATGGGCTGAGTGAGTGCATAGTACATAGCATATATATCCTCTCATGGAGTGCTGTTTAGCGTATAATCTAGTGTGAAGGTCAGTCAGATAAAATTGGATGGGATTTCAATCTGATTTTGCATCAATACTTATTCTAAAGCACTTTGAAAACAGTCTCTTTTAAAAGTAATTCCTGTCTGGTGACTGTATAAAAGTATAAAACACAGTCTGAAGGTGACTGTAAGATGAAGGTTTTTAGTCTGTTTTTACTCTTGAGTTTGTATCCTTGAACAGACATTGCTTTAGTTTGAAAAGTTTTCTTTTCCTGGACTTCTGCACTTTACAAAGACACATAATGAATGTGTGACTGACATTCAAACGATATCTTAATAACAAATTCTTTTAAAACTCAAGTCTGACACAAAATACATTTGTTCATGCAAAAAGTGATTTTTTTTTTTAAAGAACTGTACTTTTGGTGGTGGCCTCTTTTCTCTTTTGTTATTCCCAAAATCTCTATAAAAATTGAATTACAGTGTCCTAATTTTGTTAGTATTTTGTCTTTGGTCTCAGTCCTCTGTTGCCTCTCTCATCCTCCTCAGTTTACTGTTTCTTCTCCCTCTCTTTTTGTCCTCCATACATCACTCTGACAGTATAGCAGAGAAAGCCACACACCTCTTCTTCTTTCCTCTGGCAGTAAGCGGTCACAGGCACGGTGACAACACACACTTGTGCTGACATCAGATCAGTAATGGAGATGCAGCAGCTCGATCTGCCTTCCTCCAACTTTTCGGCACCTCAAACCTCATCACTCTGTCTGAGGGGAGCAGCCACGGGGACGTGATTTGGCATCCCATTTGCAGGCTGGGACAAATGAGCTGGATTACAATGCAAACTCTGGTGGATTAGTTCGATGAATGAACAGATATTGCAGTAATCTACAGGCTGCATAATCTAGAAGCTATATTAAATGACCCTCTTTACTGCTTGCTGCTATTGAGGTTTAACAGCTCTGCAACAACACATCCATTATCACACATCCCATTAAGTAATATTCAATGCACATGTCATGGCCTCCTGACTGTCAAAAAGAGTTATAGACACCAGTGAAAGCTTCAGGTGCACTGGATATCTGCGTGGCCTTCTGTGAATACACACAATGAAGGCATTATAATGCATTGTGCGCACATACTCAGTACATACATATTTATATCTGTGCTGAATGTATTTTTGAACAAAAATATAATCTGGTATAACTGCTACATACTTTATATTCTTCAGATGACTATTTTTTGCACATTTTGGGCCGATATGTAACAAACAAACATAGAAGTAACTGAAATTCAAATTCAAAAACTCTTAAGTGATAAAATAACCAGACCGGAATGTTTTTAGGCTACTTCAGTAAAAAACTGATTTATCCATGGAATAAACAGTAGAGCAGCATCTCACACCTCATCTCATGTTATGTAATGCCATATTATCCACACCAATGAATACATTACATTACTGCAGGGACTTAATTTTATACAAGTACTCACGTTGACGTAGTGTGCAGTTGTAAGCAGGGACTGTTGAAACTTGAAAACTCGTCCTTGAAGGAGCATTCACATTGTCTTTTTCCAAGGTTTGATGTGTAACAGGTAAACTGTAAAAGCCATGGAAGCTGTGCAGCTTGGCTTTTTTTTCAGGATTTTTGGCTTTATCATGTATCTAAAAATATACTGAATTCCAATCTCTCCAATTAAGGTAAAAGGAACAAGCTTGCATCCTTTCCTCGCCTGCATTTAGCTTTATCCTTTCTTCACCCAAACCCTACTCTTCTCTGCATTCTCATTTCCTTCCTGGCCTCTTTTCTCTTCACCCATATATCTTCTGCTCTTTTAATCTATTTCCTTTCTCACCTCGTTTCTCCATCTCTCTCTGATCCACCCCCTTCCTCTCCCGCTCCGACTCTCCTTGCCCTCACTTCCTTCTTACACAGTCTCCCCTCTGCCATCCTTCCCTCTCCAGTTGCCTCTTTCTCCATCTTTCCAGCTACATTTTCAAGGCTTTCATTCTGACTCTCTTGGCATATCCAGCAGATTCATCAACTAGCACATCCTTTAAACATTAAAAAGGTTCTCGTTATGGAGACACCTCATATTTTCAACTACTCTGTCTGTATTTAACAGAATACACACACACACAGCACAGACCCAGTCCTATTCTGTGCTATATTGTATATGTAGCCAAGCAATCAGACGTCAATCATTAACCTTCATATTGTTTCTGGAACAAATAAATGGGGAGCTCTTACTGTGAAATATAGTAATGTCAGTATATGAGTTACATCTGGATGCGCATAGTGCAAGCCTTTGTACGTCGCTGTGAGACACTAAATGGAAGGCTTTGCGCATCGGCCACGGATGCCAAAGGGTTCTTTGTGTGTCTGGATGAGCCCTGAGGGGTGTATGGCAAAACGTCGGTATGTGACGACCTGGGATGAGAACGCGTTGGGGGGTACTTACAGGGGGTATTTTGGCAGTTGACAGGGAATACAATAAAAGATTGTGGCATCTCTCATATTCTCAGCTTGATATTTCACTTTTTAAAAAGGGAAGACCCTCCACACTCTTTCATTGCGATCCTCTCCGTGACCCAATAACTCATTACTTGGATGTCCTTTCGAAACGGGATTAGCTGTTATTACATATCAGAGGATCCAGCTCATGATTCAGCACAGATTTGGTCTGCGCACGCTGGTAATAAAGGTTTAGAAAATGATGAATTTGTTTTGTTGTGTCAGTTCGGCAAGTCTTGTTTTTCCACATTTTTGCCAATCTGGGCAATTTAAGACCTGCTTTATGCATTTTTTCTTTTGTAGACTTTACTGGATGTTGAATTGCTACTGCATTTCAGTCTCTGTCAGTCGCCTGTATCAAGTGTTCATCTAACAGCCACTCAGTTGATTAATTTGCAGTGTCTCAGCACTGGAGCAAAACAATGACACTCATCGGTCAATGTTGTTGTGTAAAGAATATGATATTCATGCAATCTATGTTGAATTTCTTTGTTTCTTTCTTTGATCGGCCACTTTTAAATGCAGACAGTGGCTTATGGGTCAAAAACCCTTTGGCAGATTATTTTTCTATGAGAGTGAGTCCTAAAAGAACATTACAATGATGGAGACAGTGAAGGATTGTTGAGGCCTGATTTACTGTCTAGCATCAGCACAACACTGTGTGGATGGTTGACCAGTGGAAGACCAAACAGACTTTGACAGGGAAACTCATCTCCATGATGAGTAAACAGATTAAGATGCATCTGAATACACAAAAGTCCTCATAGTCTGGACTGATTGGACAGTTATCTCCTCCAGCATAATGTGACTCTTCTTCTAATTGCACATGCAATATGTTATGCATCTTTAAGCTCTTATTTCTTGCAATTAGGTAATTATCCCCTCCAGTAAATGCACTGAATCCACGCTGGAGGGTCACACATCCTTTATTAAAAGCTCAGTTGTCTGCCCTTGAAGAGACATTTAGTGCTGTAGCTCACCCTAAAGGGGTTATATTGCCTTCTCTCAAGTGCCATTCTATAGGCCTCCCTGTTATTCACCAGTGAAGTGGCAGGAATATGGTTTGGGGCACTGAAGCAAGAGGGCATTGTGTGCTTTAGTGTTCCATCTGTTCAAAACAAGCCTCCTGTAATAAGAGGACTTTCCCTGGCTCTGTGTAAACAATTGATTTTAACAGGTCTGATCCCTACAACACACTTCCTCTCCTGGACCAGAGAGAAACTGACGAGGGAGACATGAAAGAGACAGCGATTGTAAGGGAGGATTAGGAAGGGAAACATGGATAGCAGTGTGACAAGACTGGATATCGTCTTGTCATAGTTTATAGACTTCTTCCAGATACATTAGCTTAATCCAGTACCCATGTTGCTGCTCCAAAGTATCCCTTTCATTTTTCTTCTAACTGGCATGGACTCCATTCAAGTACAAGAAAAATACATCATGCACAAATTGGTGTTTTCAGTGTTTGCCAGACAGACTGATGGCAGCCATCTTACCATTTCCTTCTCTCCCTTTATGACCACATGGAACAGGTTGGAGCCCTCTGAACCACTTTTTGACTCCAACAGCTAATAACTCATGTGTGGTTAACAGCTTAAGGTGTGCTCATGCATCTTGGGATAACTGCTTTATTTTACTGTGAGGTAACATCCCAAAGTGAACATGCTTTTTCCATTTCTGTGACATCCCTAATTGAGCCTAAATTGAGCATTGCAGTAGTCTGAGCAATATTTCTGGAACATGTCTCAAAAAGTTGTGCTGTGTTTTGTCTGGCATAACTGACAAATGGTTTGCATCTCTGGCTCTATATCTCTTTTGAAAGCACAATCAATTATTTACATCCAGAACCAGAGGTGGTAAAAGTACACACATTCTATACTCAAGTAGAAGTTCAGATACTTGTGGACAAAAAGACTCTGGTAAAAGTAGAAGTACTGATTCAACTTATTTACTCAAGTAAAAGTAAAAAAAAGTACAGGCTCCGAAATGTACTCAAAGTATAAAAGTATAAAGTGACTTTTAAAACAGCTGTTTTTGTGCAAAGCTAACTGAACTTCACGTCATGTTAATATAATATAATATTAATATAAGGGAATAGGAACTTTATTTCAACTTCTATTACTGCCATTCTGAATGTATTCAGCCTGAAGAACAACAAAAACAAAAAACGAGCTCTATTTGCTGTCGCCTACATTGTGGATGGGTGACTTCGCCTCTACATATATCGTCTCTTGTTACATCTTTTACGTCATTTTCGTCTTGTTACGTGTGTCATGCGTGTTATGCACGTGATAATGATAAAAATAATCAAATGCATTAAAACTAAAGTAACGAGTCTTTTTTGAAAATGTAGGGAGTAAAAGTAAAAAGTTATCAGAAAAATAAATACTCAAGTAAAGTACAGATACCTGAAAAATCTACTTAAGTACAGTAACAAAGTATTTGTACTTCGTTACTACCCACCTCTGTCCAGAACCTGTTCAAGTGTCAGAAATAATAAAATGCGGGACAGAGCAGCAATGCTGAAGCTAGCTAAACATTTACTGGGTATTCACTGGCTAAATGTGCCTATACAGTATATGTGTGGCTTCCTTCAAAACACTTAAATTAAAGAAAAATCTTTTTACAAAATTCTACATATAGAACAAAACAAGATACATCCTTAACAGTACATCACAACACATATCACAACCAAACATAAATTCAAAGGTGATATGGAGAACTTTTTTAGCAAACAGTTACCTATTTACATGTTACACATCTTTTTAGAGCTTTTTCACTAGAAACTGTTTCATGTTGTGGCCGAAAACAAAGCGATGTGAGTGAACCAAAACAGTAAAATAATGGGTCATAAAAGCAAAACAATGAGCTGAAAGACACTAAAACACATTGAAGAGCTAAGGGGAGCTGCAGAGTTGTTGATAATTCTCTGTTTCTCGGTTTATCTCTTCAAGAGACTCCAAATACAAGCAGCCATATGCTCTTTTGTTAATACAAAAATGTTGTTTATAGCTGCTTTAAATTGAATTATAACAAGGACTGAAGTCAGGAGGAAGAAGGATACTTGATTGCCAAAAGCAAACACCCTCCCAGCATTCAAATACATTCTCAATATTCATCCTGGCAGGACCTGCACCCATTATGCTCAGATTTTCTTCCACTCCTAATTCCCACTTCTCTTTCTTTTTCTCTTTTTCCCCCTCTCTGTCTGTCTCTCAAGGTTACGGTCATGGTGGTCTTTGAATTGATCTGGGACCACCAGGACTATAAAGCCAAAAGATCCAGGGTAGAACTCAAATGTATAATAAAGTAATGGTCCTCGCCTCAGGAAAAAAATCATGATCATCCATGTAACAATAAGACATACAGTATCTCTGTATGATCTGCCACCTTATAAAAATGTGAGTTTCATATCATAAAAGACATGGATTGTGATGGTATTTAGAGTTGCAGATATACAGTTTCCAGCGTGAGAGACTGAAACTTAAATTAATCTCCAAGAGTACCGTTTGAAAAGCCATTGTATAAAATTTGGTGCGGGGCTTTCTAAAGTTTAAAAAAGATGACTGAGATCATGTCCCCGGGGTTACCTCGGCTTGTGCTTGAAACTTAGAATTTTTATCAAAGTGATAGAGTTACTGGAGGTGTGGGGTTTTAAAAAGTTGGCACTGGCAGGGAGACACTGTCAAGTTGCATTAGCATCAAGTTGATCAAGTGGTTTTGGAGCTTCACCCATACTTAACACTTAAACTCTGATTCTCTCTCCTTTTTTCTACTATTATGACCATTCGTCTTTAAATCTGTCTCTCGTGAATCCCTTAACTTTATGGAGTACAAAACTAAATTGCGTGTGAGATCTTACAGTGTCAATGCAGTGACCTTTTGTGGAAACATCTTGACAACATAGACATCCAAAGTTCTACATTTACTAAGTACTGACATTATTCTGAAATTATTGTTCCACCACTAACAAATATATTTCAGTTCAGTAAAGCTTTGGAACAGCGTTTTTGTTTTTTTTCTTCTACTCTATTTTCAGCTACAGCCAAACTTCAACACAATCACCTGCTTTGATTTTCCAGAAACTACATAATTAGAGAATATCATAATCAGATGTTAAATTGTGTCAGGCATGCAACCACCCTGGCTAACAAAGGGAAAACACTGGGGTGATTGCTGCCTTCGCTGCTTCAGCTGATTTGCATATAGGCGATTAATTCGCGCTAATGTCACCACATCCCAGAGGGCTGCTGCTGAGACAGTGTTTGGTTAAAGACCTTGTTTCATGCCAGTATAATTGCTTTGTATCTGGAGTTGAACTGCTGAAATAAAAAAACAAATCTTCAACATGCACGGGGTTAAGAAAGACTTTGATTGAAATCTTAGTTTTATTTTTGTATCACAATAAACAATACGTTGTCAATTGAGTTGTTCAGCTGTTCATTACAATACATTCACAAGGTTTTATTTCCTCAATATTTGGCATCTGGGAATCAAAGGGGGTCAGAACGTACAACCGGTACTAACAAGGGCTCCAGTATAAAACTGCATAATTAAAGCGCATTAATATACATTTCTTGCCACATAGCTTATGAAACTCAGTTACAACAGAATGTTTAGACTGTTACTAAACATGACCGAATTTCCAACAAGTAGATACCACTCAGCTGTTTTGTCAAGTTTATTGAATATATTCACACCGTTATAATCCCCTGAATCACATTTTCTTCACCTGCAAGTAAACAAAGGAGTCTGTTTGGTAGCACAGGCTTTGCTCTGTCATATGAGCAGCTCCCTTCCTGACACTGACATCTTCCCACTAAGTTTTTGTTTACTTCCTGAACTGATTAAGTGTCACTTGATACTCTCAGCCTCTCAGAGGCAGTGTGGAGAGAATCAGCTGCTTCCATACATCTGCCCCTGAGGGGCATTTTCAGGATATCAAAGTTCTTTCATCTGTTTCCTTTTCCCTTGCCTCGTCCATTTTCTCTTGACTTGCCTCTGAGAGTACATATCATCTGCTAACTAACCATGACATGACATTTGTTTGTTTCTTTTTCCAAAAGAAGAGAGCAGAGGACAGATGGCATATGACCTCCGCCGGGTTTGGGTTCAGAGTCACAGAATAGCGAAAACTCATTTCAACTCAAAAATAACTTAAATTAGGTTCATTAAAAATGAAATGATAGTTCGACAATTTGGGAAATACACGTCATTTTACTGCTGAGAGTCAGATAAGAAGAGAGACTGTCGTTTCTGTCATTGAACAAATGAAATAATATGTGTTAATTAGTGAGCGTTAGAGATGCTGGCTGGTATATTTTGTTCCCTTTGGAAAGAGCTAGCCTCTTCCCTCCTGTTTCCAGTCTTTATGCTAAGCTATGCCAACCGGCTGGCTGTGTTGCTTCACATTTACTATACACACACGAAAGTGGTGGAGAGTGAAGAGTCTAACTCTCTGCAAGAAAGTAGTATATTTCCAAACATTTTAAAACATTTCTTTAACTTTGATAAATGCGGAGGTATTTTAGGAGAACTTAGATTTCTATTAATACTGACTGTAAGCGAATATAGACTGAATCACTGAAGCATTACCAAACGGATAAAAGTGCAAAAAGCTGTACGGAAGAGTGAACGGCCAGTACAATATGGTTGCACAGAGCAGCTTGTGGAAGCATTAGCAGAGAAGAGGTGCTACAAATCAAAAATAAAAGATCACCCCCTTCTCAAGGATGGCAATCAGACAGAAAATGGATCTCAGAGGATATGATCAGAGGCCACGAGGGCAGAGATCCAACCTGATCCTGCTACTCAATCTTAAACTCAAACAAGACAGCTGAAAAAGATGGGGCTTATTCGGATGGAAAATGCTCGGCACCTATTGGAAGACGTAAAGCTGTGGGATGTGCATTGGGTGAATGGAACAAACATTCTTGAGGATAAATCAGCGTAGGAGGAAATAAAAAAAAAAAGAGGTTGACAGAAATAGCTCCATTACAGCAGGCACTGAAAAAGCACAGGCATATCAGTCCTGCATGATCCTATAAGACAAACACAAACACACACCCACATGGATGCAGAATACCCTTCTCTCTGTAACCTTCTTACAACCAAGATTTCCATATAGGAAAATCTTTGGCAGATATGGAAACACATTACCAAGAAACCCAGCAAACACACTTCCTGTTTTTTATATAAAATATACCAGCCAGCATCTCTAACGCTCACTAATTAACACATATTATTTCATTTGTTCAATGACAGAAACGACAGTCTGTCTTCTTATCTGACTCTCAGCAGTAAAATGATGTGTATTTCCCAAATTGTCGAACTATCCTTTCATTTTTAATGAACCTAATTTAAAAACAGTTTTTTTTCCCTCCTTAAACCAGGTAAAGCTCATCACCTTCACTCTGAACGGCCAAAAGTTTGCTCTGAATAAAATCTACATACATTTTTCTGTAAAGCAGTTTGTTAAATGTTCTTCAACGACGATACAGATTTATTAAAACAAACATTATGACAGTCAGATTCCATCCTGCTCATATTGACACAGCGAAAACAATATTGCTATAAAAGTGTCAAGTCTTATTATTGAACATGATTCAAAAATATATTTTCATATTTTATATTCAGAAGCAGACAATTATTACATAATTTTTGCCAGCAGAATGACGTCAGAGTGAGGCTTTGAATCATTCTCTCGTCCCTATCGCTTTCTTAGACACACACACACACTCTATCTTCCTTTCACAGAAGACCAGAGTTATTTTTAGCCAATGAATAATAATCAGTTGAAGACCATGAGTAGATCTACACTATTCTTAATAGCTATTAACTATTAACTATAACTATTCTTCTTCTGCATATTGTTCAGAGCATTCTTGATTGGAGGCAGCAGATAATGACAGGCTTAAGTAGATTTGCCCGGGATGAAACCAAGCTCATACTGATATGGTTCCCAAATCATTAACAGACATGGGCAAGCAGATATTTATTGTCCCTGAATAATGGATTTAATTACATCACTGAGGATGCAACTGTCCTACACTCGGGCACACTTTTCCTTACTAAAAACATAAACTGCCCTGGTAGCTATAGCTTTGTGCGAGGTTTTCTTCATACTTCTATCTACAAGTTGAGAGCGTCTTCATGTCTTTAAATATCAATATGATGTTGTTTTATTCCACACTCTGACATACACCCATAAAGTCTCACATGACACATGGCTCTATGACACTGAGTAAACGGTGATAATTTCCTCTGTGAAATATTTCCTCATTGTAGTTGCAGTGTAATTCACAAGTGGCTGCTGGTAGATGTAATGTAAACTAGGGGAGTAATTCCTTCACACCCTGTGGTCATGCCCTGCATGGCACCTTTAGTAAAACCACATTAAGCTGGCTTTGGCAGCGCATGGATTACTGACTGTGGTTCAGAGCAGCGGTGATAACAAAACTCTGGGGCAGAAATTATCATTAATGGTGCAATTCTAAGTGATATATTGTCCTTAGATAATTTGAAAGAGTGAGACAGTTTCTGGCTAAACAAGAGGAGAAGATCAATACCACTACCACTACCACTCATTAACATGTCATAGTATATCCTTTAATACAAAACTAAAGTGCAAATAACTGTCTCCTGGCTGCAACTTCACAGCCTCGTCATGCTCTTGGCAAAAATGTCAATAAGCACATTTTCCAAAATGTCAAAGTATTTATTTAATTTAATGGGGGGGGGGGGGAGTTGCTGCTGATGTACGTTTTGTAGCAATGTCCAAAACAAGACTCCAAACATAAGGAAACACATCACATCACTCCTAAAGACAAATGTGCCTTCTAAAATCCAAGTGCATCATGTTGTACGTCATGTTGCTGTGAGGACACATTGTCAGGTACACACAACATGAATTTATTAATTAGACCTGGATACGTCGGCACTGCTGAGCCTTGCTTTCAAATTTTTACGACAAATTTTTGATCCATGGAGGTTTTATATTTGTACAACTTTCCTCGAGCCAAGCAAAGCGATCTCTACCATCATCCCAATGTAAAGTCTGGACCGAGCAGGAGCTGCCAGCGGGAGAAATATTACTGCACATACAGTATTCAGCGGGCTGCATATCCAGAAAGTAAAGCTGGAAGCTAGAAAACTTTTTTGTGCCAGGTAAGCAATTCTCATTGGACTTAAAAGGCACCATCTTTGTGTCCGGCATCTAGTTCTATTATACATCTGAGTACCAGCCAAAGAATGAAAGATGCTTTGATGAGAGTATTTTTTCTTGAAAGTGATGAATGTAAGGACTGTTTAGAAAAACAGCAGCATAGATACTCCACCAAATCTGCAAAAAAAAGGTTGAACATTATGTAATTAACAAAAACGTCTGCTTGGGCTAACTTGAAGTCACTCCTCTAAAAATAACTCTGCATGAGATAATCACTCTTTACTTCAGGCTCAGTTTCAATATTCTGTCTTTTAATTTTCTATTCAAGGCCATTAATATAAAATAGAGAGTAGGGGATCTGTTTAATAGCTCTCTCGTTCACTGGATGTCTTGGCCTGCCTGTGCGTTCATTTGGGAGACGAGTTCAGAGGGGTTTATCACAATGCAAGTCCGTTTCGGCGACGGCTGACGGCACTCTTTTCCACATCTGGCGGAGAGGAAATGTGTGCTGCTGGCTTCATGTCAGTCTCATGCATTAACCCACACACACACAGACACACAAAGTGTCACATATTCACTGAGGTGAAGAGAGTCTCCCATTTCCTCTCTGTCTGACACCATTACCATTACCTGTGATATGCTCGTGGCAACCATTTAGACCCCCGGAAGAGTCTGGCCAGCAAAGTACACTGCAAATTGGCCCACTATTAACTAATCACCGAGTAGATGTACACTGATGCTCCTGATGTTTTGCACTGTTTCGAACACAATCAGCCTCATAATCACCCATTAGCACTATCTAAATTAAGTTTCAGTATGAAGACGTGCTCATAAAAAGTGCTTCCACCATCACACTGATTTATGTACAGAAATTTCACTAACTTTTATTCTGTATACCTGTATACTTTCTTCCTTGAAGTTCAAGTTCTTTTAACTCTTAAAAAATAGTTTTGAATTTGACAGATAACTATCAAACCATTGATAGTTGTCATGTTCACTCAGTGTTCAAAATAAATAGTGATTTAGAACATATGATACTGAGGAAATATTATATTATAAACTTCGACTGGCATAATGTTTTATAACAGAGTCAGTTCTGATTTTTCCATAAAATGTTGTGCATTCTTGGAAAATGATGCTAAATACAGTCTTTAATGGGAATTATTAGGTGTTACTAATTATTATTATTTTAATGGAAATATTGATTTTGTTACACAAGCTATGAGCACACACCGTGATTCAAAAATGTCTCACAATATTTTTGATTTTTTAAAATTATAATAATCATAATTGGTGTTATTATTATAACTTATTATGATGAGAATAATTATATCATATCCGAAATTTTGCTTACAGAGTTTACATAAGTAAACCATTAACTTTTGTCATGCTAGTAGTGTCCACCAATTATACACTACTGAATTGTAATTGATTATGACTACTTGGTTTATTTTTGATTTATAATTTGTTAATTAGTTTAACTGTCCCTGTTATTGGGTTAAAAGCTGTCATTTAAACTGTAAATTAAATTTGATTACTCTCAAAATAATCGTGGGGTTAAATCAAAAACCTCTCCAGTATGCTGAAATTAAGTCTATACCCAATGGCCTGTTTTTGACATTAAAACAATTATTTTACTGTCATAAGAGATCCAATATGGTTCCTTTAACTAAAAGCTGTCATTTATAAATCTTTATAAAACTCTAACTGCAGGGATAATAAGTACTTTTTAGTGTTGTCCTAAGACATGATAAACATATTTATAGTGTAATGTGGCTGGAATTCAGTACCATAAATTCAATATTTGTTTGTTTTTTTAAATCACTTATTTTGTGAATTTTATTGTTGAGAAAACTCTTCGACCTTTTTTTTTTTTTTTTTACCATAAAGTCACTTTCATGTGTCACGTTAAAATTAAATTTCAAACACTCAAGTTTGAGTTTGCATAAACAGGAAAACATCCCCCTGAGATGTTAGGAGCCAGTGGAGAGCAAAGACAGTGACAGATGGGCTGAGCCGAGGCCGGCGCTGTCATCTATGTGACTTACTGTACGGCACTCTCCATCCCCCTTCTCCATCTGCAGATCATAATTCACATCTTAAACGTAATCTAGCTTTTTCAATTCCAGAAAAAAATAAAAAATGTGCACATTCTTCCACAGTATGTTCTCGATAATCACTGTGAGGGAGGACCCTTTTTCAGGTGGCCTCCCCCTCTCAACCTTTGTTCAGCAAATATGATTTTCAATAGAATTTTAATCTTCCATCAGTCACTGAGACGATCTGGTGCAAAAAAAATAATGGCAGTTGGCATCAGTGTTGGGTGTAACAGGTTACAAAGTAACGCATTAGGAGTACTCAGATTACTTTTTTTTAGGGATGCACAATATGGATTTTTTTCAGCCGATGCCACAATTACCTGCTTCTCATGGCCGATACCGATAAGATAACCGATAATTTCACATTTTTGTATTTTAAAAAGAATTTCATATAACCTGCAGTTTATGTACACCTGAGGGTAAGAAAGGCTCAGATGCAGTGAGCAAAGATGGATGATTTAATATTCTACAACTCTGATGGAACCAAATCTAACTGACATCACTATAACAACAAAAACAAAGAACAGTTCTAACCCTAACCCTAACCCTAACCCAAATGTTCATTTATTTTTTTCTGGCGAAGTTAATCAAAAAACTTAATTATAGTTTGTTTTGTAGAGCATTTTGCCTAAGAATTCAAATCAAATGCTTTCACATAATGTATCAAGTCAGATATTAGTATAGTCGATATTTATCGGCTAATATATGCCGATACCGATATAGCTGGATAGGGCAATATCGGCCGATAATTTATCAGTACCGATAATTATCGTGCATCCCTACTTTTTTTGTTGTAAAGAGTAGCTTAACGCGTTAGTTTTGCAATTAAAGTAATCAGTTATTTAGTTACATTTTCAAACAAGCAAACCGTTACTTTTAAAATATCCCTGCATTTGCCTGTTTCTTTTGTTGCCATTAATTGAACGTTTGTTTGTTCTTGATCTTTCCTTTCTTAAGATTTTGGGAGTTTATTTTGTTTATTTATTAGACTATGTACGAAGGTGATCACCACTCGAACACACCCCCCCAGCTTAAACTTAATTGCAAAGGGGTTGTCCATTTTGGCAACGCAAAAGTACTTTAATGAGTTACTACACGGTGTAATGTAACAAGTTACTTTTTACACACAACACTGGTTGGCATCAACGTCTAGACAAACACGCAGTCGCACAAGCCACAACATCCTTCATCAAACTGGAGGCTGAAGATTTTTGCATTTTGTGTTCAGGTCTGCTGAAAAACCTGTGCAAGTGAAAATATTCTGTTCAGTGTAAATGAGATAAAAATCAGTATGGGGGAGGACATTAACGAGAATAGAATAACAAAACAGACCAAGACTGATAAACTGAAGATCAAAACGAACATCTGCATGCAATATAAATCCCATTAGGATATGCCTTTGGTCCTACATTGCCAACTCTTGAATTGATGTGTAATTGGAGAGGAAGCACACTGCATCTGAGGACTATGGGAAAGCAATTAAAGAAGTATTTTGTCACTGGACTTTCAAACAATTCTCTCCTGGGCACAGTGTTCCTCGTATGCTCTGTTGGGTCAGGGATCAGGCTGTGTTTGGGTGCTACAAGCTGTAAACAGAAAGAGAGTGAAGTAGACAGGCAGAGTGAGAGAGACGGGTGCTCTTATCACGAGTATGCACAGTGGCCCACAGGATGTTTAAAATAGTAGTACAAGCGCTCTTACAGCCTTTTCATATTGTGACCAGAGGGGGAAAATGTGTAAGAGGTGGAAATAAAAGCAGTAATGAGAGAAAGTGAGCGGAAAAAATGAGCATACATCACAATAAAAATTCAACATTACACCATTAGGAGCGATAAGAGACGAACTGAGAACAGAGACAAAATAGAAAAAGGAGGACAAAAAGAGTAGAACAGCAAGTGAGAGCAGAGAGCTTTTCAAGAACAGAGCGGTTATGCTGCAAATCACTCTCTCTTTGCACAACAAGCCCCTGAAGCCTCATTCTGAAGCCCCCTCAGACACTCAGAAAGAGTCAGCCGGGACCTCTCTACTGCTCTGCCTTGCTGCTACTGTAATAGGGAAGGCCATGTTTGTCACGAGAGGGTCATTTCAGTCCTCACAGACAGAAAATACAAAAGAAGACAAAATACGGAAGCATGAGGGACTCACATTTCAAAAAGAGAAATTCCTGTGAGTGTAACCTGGTAAATTGAAAAGAATAACATAAGGAATCTGCCTCCAATTCTTTCATTTGGGATGCAGAAGCATTTTCAACATGAATTTGTCGAGTTTCAAGTAATTCTGCAACGTATTCCATGCCTAGGGTGCAGAATATACAGATAACCTTTTCCAATTTCAGCTTCAGAAGCTTTAAAACTTCATGGTCAGCTGCGTCAAAAAGCAGATCAATTAAGAGTGTTGCACAATGTTGCTTCTTGCCAAGTGCAACACAGCAGCTATTTATTTATTTATTTATTTATTTATGGTAAACAGTTTTCTATTCTGTTTCTCACACTGGAGTTTGTGGATGTCAAAACTGTAACTTTTCTTTTAACATTTAGAAAAAATCCAGTATAGAAGATCAAGGTGAAGGAGAGGACAGCAGTTTTAAATAATAACCTGGATCATAGCATTTGAAGCACTTGAAGCACTGAGGTAGCATCCAACTTGAAAATGTGGCTCCAAATTTCCTAACACAGAGACCAGCTGACACAAACAACCTGAATGTGTTACCACTTGATTCCACCAGACACAGCTGCACTCTGTTCTGGCTGCGACGCCGTTTTGTTCCATCCACACAGCTTCAAACCCCAACAGCGTTTCAGAAGAGGAGCGTTTTGTCTCCCCAGTTTTGTTTATTTGCTCAGATTAGATTGATTTGGTAGTTTTTTCTTCTGCCATGGGTACGTAGGCTACATCGTGAAATAATTTCTATTTTTTTTGTCTGTTTTGATGTAATAAACTATCGGGACTGTGCAGACTGACGCGGTTTCCATCAAAAATAGACTCCGTATTCTCCACGGAGTCGAGTGGAGAACCGCTTCTGGGACGCTTCTGAATTGTGCAGACGTTCCTGGTGGAATTTTGGGGGGAGAGGAGAAACTCATTGATTTTCCCTGGGTGCCACTAATCAATCACGGGAGCCTTAATTGGGGGTGATTGCACCCGGTACTACAGGTGACCCTCAAGCCTTGAAGCACGAGTCAAAGTGGGGATGATAAAGATTTGAATGGCAAAGGAAATCAATGAGCGGTCTGGTAGTCTAGGGATATTGTAATAAGTCAGAATTAACAATGACTCACAGCACACACAAAGCTGCCCTTGGAGGGAAAGAGTATGATTCATTAGTTACTGCCTACCACACCGAGCTTTGCTTTGCAGGCCCCTGGGAGTGAGGCTTTAAATGCAGAGTTTATAGTGTTACAGGTATTGTTGAACATTTTGGTTGAATATGTTTTGTTTTAAACTCTATTTCTGTGAGTTGAGCAAAATAAATCGACCAGCAATCTGTGACGAGTGATCAGCCCAAACAATCCTGATAGGAGCACCAATAACAACCAGCAAATTAAAGTTAGCTTATAAAAACAAAAATAATGAAATCTGCAGTATAGGATGTGTAGAGCTGCCGCGATTAGTCGATGGAAAGAAAATTATTTGCCAACTTTTTGGACAATCAATCTGAATTTTTCAAGCAAAAGTGTCAAACATTTGCTGGTTCCAGCTTCCTAAATGTAAGGATTTGCTGATTTTATTTGTTATTTATGCTTGCAAATGAAGACTCTTGAGATTTTTTTCCCAATTTTTTGATATTTTATGAACTATACGATTAAACGTGAAAATAAGTGGCAGATTGACCAATAATGAAAATAATCACTGTTAGTGTCGGCCCTGAAAGGGGCATCGATCTTCTCATCTAAATTTCCCCCAGGTGATTTTCCAAAAATATCCACGTAATGACCTTTCCATGTTTTCTTTGACATGTTAAGTCTCCTCTGTAGGAGAAAAAAAAAGTTCCCATTAATAAAAAGATCCCTATCTATGCCATTAGCTTGACTGATTGCAGGCACGTACGCAGACAGATGCATCAGCACAGTGTGAGAGCGCCAAATCCCAAGAATGGGAGCCAAAAATATTGCAGTGCGTCATTTTAAATGTCAGTTTTCATGAAAAAAAAAAAAGACAAGCATATCTGGAGCGGTAATCTGGACACCTGGCTGGTAAACAGCAGGGAAGATCAGTGGTGAACAGACCCAGAAAGGCAGGGAAGGAGCAACTTACTCTAATGGAGATTGAGGCCATTGAATCCTCTCTTTTTTGTGGCTCTAAAAATTAAGGAGTTTGAATTTTCAACCAGACTTGAAGCACTGGCAGTCCATCAGTCACACCATCTGTCGAGGTGACCCTGACTTATGTGCACTGTGTGAATTGTGTCTCCCCAAGCGACAGAAAGCTATCAGGGCTTGACAGTTTGGCGTGGAAAACCCCCAGGAAGTGTTTTCCGAACAAACACAGGAAGGAGAAGGTGAAAAGATTTAGAGAAAAGGTGGGAGGATGGAATGAATAGAGACCTGGGCAAAAGACAGGAGAGACTGAGAATGCAATTAACTGTGAAGGACAAAAAGTGAAAGGACAGAGCTGCAAGGGAGGACAGTCACGAAGAAAGGAGAAGACAGGCAAGAGAGCAAGAAAAAGAAATCAAATACGAGGAGATGAGCTGGTGTGTGTCTGGCATCTGATGAACTCTGAAGAAAAAGAAACAGAGAAATGAGGCAGGAAATGCATGAGGTGAGGACACTCTGAAGATGAAATAAAAGCACACATGAACAAAAAAAATGCCAGCACATACAGTACACAGAGGAGTAAAGTAGATATTGTAATGGCTGAAAGGGAGAATAAAAGCAAAGAAGAAGAAGAACTACTGTGAATGGACAGCAAATACAGAGAGAGATAGAGAGAAGAAATGTGTGTGACATTTCTTGCTGTTCTGACAGGAGAAAATAGAAGTGTATGGGTATTAGCATGCTAATTGGGTCCTTTATGCAGACATCTTTCATTTATTGTCAAAGTCATCCAGAAGGATACAGTTGGGTTTACAGCAAGTTGCCTTTGAAAGGCTCTATCAGAATTTCTTAGCTTGACAATCGCCTACACGCTATATTGATGAGGCACTCAATGAAGGCTTTGTGTTAATTGAGCTCCTTTGCCATTTAAAACAACTGTCCATTGAGTCATAATAACCCCAGCAAAAAACAATGTTTTCATCCTCTCTTTTTCTTTCAAAACCTTTACAATGGGATTTTTAAGCGAAACCCGTGAGGTGAACACAGTAGAAGTAATGAAAAGGTGATGTGGAACTGCATGCTCCTTTGGCCCCCGCTAACAAATCTTCATGATTTCAGACAGGGAACAGTCGATCGATCAAGGAAGTAAGGGAGCACGTTTCGCCATTAACTGTGCAGTTCAAGCGTCTTGAGTAACTGCGCTGCAAATTAAATTCAGGTATTAGAGGAGGGGAAGCTATATCACAGGTGGAGGAGACACACACACACACACACACACACACACACACACACACACACACACACACACACACACACACACACACACA
>JBBPCS010012569.1:0-28995 GCA_037974645.1 Hollardia meadi | reverse complement strand
ATTAAGGATTAATCATCCATTTATTAATGTCAGATAGGCTATTTATACATTCTAAATAGATCTGTAGTTCAAAATTCAGTATAGACACGAGGGAATTCTTGGCCCGGGTCAAAATTGACCCGGACCATACTGTGAAGGCATGAAATATGAAGAGTATGTAAGGGTTAAGTTAGAGCCTGTCAGGCCTTTGGCACCACTCCACCTACTGCTCCTCCATCTGTTTTCTGCCTTCCTGATGGAGCAGCGTGCCAGGGGAGGCCTTCTGAAGCACATACCCACCCAGCCTGGACCTATGATGCACCAGACAGGCAGCCCCTATTAGCTGCAGTGACAAAAGACTTTGCTGGGTTTGTGTTTAATGAGGTGTTACTGTGTATTTATTTAATAATAACAGCCATATGGTTGTCATTGCTGAACATGCCTTCCCACTTTGCTGGAAAGTTCAGCAGTGTCTACATTGAAGGATAATTAGCATGCGATGTGCAGTGCACTGGGGTGGGTGGGGGTTGCTTTCTTATGTTTGTTGATTAATTAGTGATATGACTGCATTATTTTAAAGTTGGAAATTGACTATATTAACGGGTTTTGTGCCAAAATAAAATATCCTACCTATTATCTGCCTATAATGTTATCACAAGTACAAAAGTAAAGCGCATAAGTTACCATTTCTGCTAAAAAAAAAAAAAAGTTTAATTCTCACGGAAAATGTGTTGAGCCACTATACTTTAAATATAATTCAGTTAATCAATACATGTATTGATCATCACCTCACTACAAATAACTATATTTATTTTGTCAATTAAAAAACCAAAAAGTTAAATCGCCAGAAAAAAAAAAAAGTATAAAACAATTTTTTGCTTGGATAAGGTGGAAAAGTTTATGTGTCCATCAAAAAATGTGACAGAGTGCATTAGTAAGCAAACTAATTATGACATACATCGTTGCACATAAAGCATGTGACTTTTTTGTCACTCAAGCTTCAGTTTCAATGAACAGTCAAAAAATAGCTGCATTATAACAACAGATTTGCGTGGACCAAAGACACTGTAGTGTTCCTCAAACTAATACTTTCAATCTGCCTTACATGGTTTTTACAACATTTCAGGTTTGAGTGGTATGCTTTTGTGTAATCTTGTTGTGGCCTCATCTTCTGCAATTATTTTACTAAGGGCACTCCACTGGAAGAGTGCAACCAGCTGCTAATATTTTCATAACAATGGTGGATTGAAAGTCACATTAATTTGAACTTACTTTTGCCATTTCTTTGAAAATTCAGTTAAAATTTGCACTACATTTGGATGTTGGCCTTGAAATTAACATTAGGTGCAATGTCCCATAGATATCCAGTTCAGCTAAGGTTGAGTCACAAAACAAGTGGAATAAATGCAGAGAATGAGCCAGGTGTCTGCTCCACAGAGATGGTGTATACTTTGCCATTACACCTCACTTGCTCTCCACTCTGTGTCTCAGGCCATAAAACATCTCCCTATTAGCATCCCAGACACTTAGCTGAGGCGAAGCTTCTCTCTTTATATGCAGGCTCAGGCACATGATCATTTCCATTACAATCGTTTGGGTGAAAATATGCAGCAGACACAAACATGACATTAATTTTAATGTGGTGCCACAGCTCTGCTCAATTAGATTCCATAAAATATTCACAGGGAATCTCACTCTGATTTAGGTAAAGGGAATATAGCAATGCTGCAACTTCATGGGTGTGCTAATGCAGAAAACAAATATGGGTGTAGTTCTATCTCACACAGGCTCCGCCCTTTACTGGACTATATGGGTATTACTCTCCTCCAATCACGATCATGTATTCACCCACTGAAGATTGCATAAATGTAGCTGGCCAATCAGGATGAACCTACTTGAATGTAGGCTGTATCGTCACTGCCGTCCTTTTTCTCTTCAGCAATCGGCAAGTTTGCCCACTAAATGTGTGTTTTTCTCCACAGATGGAGTTGCAAGAACCTCGAGCGTCGCCTACTACTTCAAGTGCCTCGGCCGGGATCATGCAGAAGATGGCATTAAGCAGCCACTGTCCTGCATTGAGGGCCAGGAGTTGATGAGAAGGCAGCAACAGTGGGTTCATTTTCATTGCTTTGACATGAGTCTGTAGTGCAATGAAAGCAGGATGGAACTTGTTATTGACGCTGTTAAGACTGACGTTCTCAAATGCCCCACACCACTGCCTTTCATCACGCTGGCTGAGACGAAGGCTTCACGCCCGAAGATGAGGGTAACATCTCGCCGGTTTGTGCCACCTCAGCATCACCAACCACCATTCACCAAGGTGGTGGGTTGCGTTGGGCTCCTGCTGCCCCCACTGCTTATCAAATAGCCGGTAAAGCTGTTCAGGAGGGATTTTACGGCTCGTCAAAGCCCCGCAAGCGGCATTTGAGTCACGCACCCTCCCTGACATTTGGCATTGTGTTGAGGAAACAACCTCTAAAGAGCAAAATTCTTGTTTCCAGCTTGGTGGACTTTCTTAGGGTGGAGGGCCTTACTGAGATGTCATATCCTGACGTGCCCCCCCTTGACGAGGCCCTTCAATGCACTCCTGTTACCTCAGTTGTTTGGATGGTCAGCGGACAGGAAACCGCTGCCTCCCCTGCAGCATCACAGAGAGACACTGGGATATTTTGACAAAATATTCCAGTTGTGCGCACAGCTGGCTGCGGCAGCAAACAATATAGGTGTGTTGGGCATCTCGCTGGCTTAACCTGAGCCACACGATTCACATGATTCCTCCTCCCTGCCCTCCACAATGCTTTCACATACACCTATTGTCACATCCCTTGCCTGTGGCTGTCTGGTGTGCTACACATGTTGAAGCAGTCACATACACACATGGCCCCTCCCTTTCTTCTCGTTGGAGTGGGCCAGCTAGTGTGCGCTGGTCTTGTCTTGAGCGTTGTCGCTGTGCATGCTGGTTCCTATGACCACCAGCCTACACAGTGGTGCGGGCAATCATCCTCCCTCTGTGATAAAGAGCCAGTGGCAGGCAGTGAACAATGAACGCGCTGAACAGAGGTTACTGTAACTCTCTGTTGCACTGTCCACTTCTCCCCGTGATGTGTGAGTAAGTTCTCCTGCAAAAACAGGTCATTTCTGTTGTTCCGCCACATGACAGAGAGAGAGGGTTCTACTACTTCCTAGTACTTCCAAGTTCCTAAGAAGACAGGAGGTTTCAGACCCATTTTTGGATCTCCATCGTGTGAACAAATATGTTGCCTCCAAAACATTGCTCATGCTTCCACTGGTGCTCAAGGCTTTAGTGTCGGACCCCTACAAGCCTCTGGAGCGTTCCTCTCTGCTGGCGTTGTCATTCAAGACGGCTATGCTTGCACCCTCAGCCAAGAGGGTGGGTGAGCTGACTGCCCTGTTGGTTAACCCCTGCTGTTGTTACTCCGGGATGACTGGAGTGGGGCAATTCTCAGACAGAAACCCTCCTTTTCTCTGAAGAACTTAAGGAGCTCATTCAGGTTGAGAGTGTTTAGGTTGAATGTTCTCCTCATGCTGGGGATGGGGAGGCAAAACTGCAAGTGCTTTGCCCAGTTTGCGCATTAGCATGCTATGTTGAATGCACGGCCCCCGTCAGGAGCACGGAGCAGATGTCCATTTGCTTCGGGGATTGCGTGGCTGAAAAGGCTCCGTCCAAGAAGCGCCTTGCCAGTGGGTTATGTGAGTGTCGCTCTGAGGCCTATAGGCTGGCGGGACATGACCCTCCCTCTGTGGTTCGCGCACACTCAACAAGAGGTGTTGCAGTGTCAACAGCCCTGTTTAGTGAGGTGTGTGTCGAGGACATGTGCCCGGCGGTGGCGTGGATGATGACATGTTTGTTCATACAGTTCTACCTCTTGGATATGTCAGGCTCCTTCTCAGGCTCTGTGCTCACAAGGGCGACAGCAGACTGGTGAAGGTGGTTACAGGGTGTATATGTGTCAGTTAAAACTGCACATGAAACCCTTTGTCTCTGAGCATTGTGTGTGACCACACGTCCCCGTGTTCCCTGGATGACTCAGGGCATACGGTCTACGGGGCATGGACTGTGTTGACACCTGGGGCTATAGCCGTGGCAGCCTAGGTCGTATGTTCGGACCCAGGTCACACTGTTCCCCCATTTCTTCTCAGCAATGACTGAGATAAGAAGTAAGTGGGCTTACTGCTAGCCAGTCAGGTTCGGTGTTGTGGGCCGATTTTGGTCCAGACAGGGCAGTCATTTATCGGGCTCCACCCGCTATACCCATAGCATCCAGAAGAGGGCAGCGCCTGTGTGAGATAGAATGTTCCATTATTGTAACCCTTGTTCTATGAGCACAGGCGGAGCCCTCTACAATCTGACCCTGCCGCTCCTGCGCCACTCGCTGAAGAGTTGACACGATGGGATGGCAGTGACTGTACAGTCTTATACACGTTGACCACTTATTCAAGTAGGCTCATACTGATACCAGCTACGTTTTTGCAAATTTCACCTGGCGAATACGTGATTGTGATTGGAAGAGAGTAGTGCCCATAGAGTTCAGTAGAGGGCTCCATCTGTGCTTATAGAACAAGGGTTACAATAACGTAACCTTACAGTATTTCCTGTGGCAGGGACACTATGTACAGTAAGTAAGGTCAGGGCTTATACATGCTGTCCTGGTTTCGATTCAGCAGCACATCACAAGTACTTTTTTAGCATCTGGGACTCCATAGAACACAGAAATGGATTCAGCCTTCACTGTTGGTACAGACCAACCCGTATTGTAGCAAAATACCTGCCAATATTGGCAATATTATTGGCCACTGGCTAATAGTGAGAGGATCAGGTTTCAGTCATAGTGTAATTAGGTCAAAATTGGTGTGCTAGATAAAGAAAAAATATTGGAGCGAAGAGTGGAGGTAACAGGAGTTTTTCTAAAAGGGGCAAGGGAAGACATTTCTTCCAGTTAAGTCCACTCACCATATCAGCAAAATCAGTCATGGAGGCCACCATTCTCCAACACTCACTAATATTATAATGTACTTTCTCTTCACCTGGACGATCCAAGCTTGCTTGCCCATAGTGAATTGCCATTACATAGTCAGTAAGCAAGTCTGTTTTGACACAGTTTTGCCCCATTACTGCAACAAACAAACAGCTGCTGTGAACGTCTTGCAGCATTGAGTTGATCAATTTAAATTTACAAGTGTAATTCAAATGGCATACTGATACTGTAACAAATACATAAATACACAATATGTATTACTAGTCTGACAGTGATGAAGGTCTGGTTGTGTCAAAAAGGCGCAACTCCAGTGGTGCACACTACGTTAACACTACGTTAACTTTGCCATTACAAATAAGAATCTCTAACAGGAGGATAGGTATTTATCAGAGAGGATCATTGATTTACTTTTTTCGACAATTTCAGGTGTTTATTCATTATTTGGCCTGTCAACCATTGGAACAAATAGAGTTAAATGGAGCTGAAAGAGATGAAAGTCATTCTCATTAATGAGAAACACCTTATACTCTATTTTCTAAATAGGCTGACTCAATTCAATTTTTGGAAAGAATCTCAGCGGCCTAAACACAAGTAGTATGTGGTCAGTATTCTAAAATAAACTGCCTTGACTTTGTCTTGCCACTGGCATTTTAAAGCTTGGACCAACTCAACATCATTATTGCACTGATCCACTTGGACATTCAAAGTCATTGTTTATTTTGCACATAGGACTACAAATAAAATAACACCTAATGTTAATTTGTTCTGTTGTGTGGTGCAATAAATAAATATCATTAAACGGAACATTTTACTAAAATAAACTATGATTAAATGCATCATACTGTAGTAGACTCATCTTATGAAAAAAACATGTAAAAGTTTGATTTTCACATTTGAAATATCCCAAAACCAGTGCCTTTTATGATTTTTTCCGTGTTGAATGTCCAAAGCCCATGCCTTCTTAAATTAGGGGAGATTCAATCCCATGTTTGCTCTTCCTTTATTGTTAGGAGGAAATAACTTTTATCACTGACAAAGTGACAAAATTAGGTAAAGTAAACTGTGCTCGGACACATCTGAAATTAAACTGCGCATTGTTGCTGAAGTAGAGCTGAGCTGCGTACGTGAGTCTGTTTTACCACCTGTCTTTAAAGAGGTCTGATGAGAAACATGCTGGACAGTATAGAAGTTAACTGTGGGATCACACATAACATTACTAACATTATATACTGTATCTCTGGAAGGCGGCATATGAGAGACTTCCTTTTTGAGAGACTTTCCAGAAGATAACCATTGATGATAACCAGGGCTGCAGTGTGATCGTATCCCTTTCAGAAGCTATGTAATCCAGCCTTAAACCGTATTGTCTTTTTGGAGACTTTTAAGATAAATCCATAATGATAAATCAGACACTGAATGTCTTCTGTAATTATTTATCCATTATTCCTCAAACAGTTTTGTTTGTTAGCATGTTTGTTAGCCTTCCACTACCAATCCCATGATGCCTGTCATGGAATCTGTCAGTCAGAGGCTGTGTTCCTGACTTGTCGGCCAATCATTGACGTGCAATGTCAATGCTGAAACGATATATTGTGCAGCCCATGTTTACATATGTAACCTATGTGTGGAGAGTTTTGTGTGTTGCCCTGCAGAAGAGAATGATAGACCCAACAGAACCTATTCATGATCAATAATTGGCACAGATAAAATCAAATGTCTATTATGTCCAGTGTTTTTCATGAAAAAAAACAACTTCCACTCATATTCAACATGTTCTGTTTTCACTGTCAATAATTGAACTGAAAATGATCTATATCAAACGCAACAAAGGTGCAAAAGTAAAAGAAGCTGTATCCAACAGAATGCCTGCTTTTAGAAAAAAGAGAAAAAATCACAATGTGACATCGCACACATGGTGTCCTACAGGGATGCAGAGGAGCTGAAAATAATATTCCAGGTGTCTCTGACAAGCTGTCACCTATACAGGTTTTAAGCATAAATCATCTTATTCTGTATAATACTATAAGGGTGAATGGCTCTGCCTAATCAGATGGACTGTAATGTCAGCTAAATCTACCAATTCCCCACAGCTCACCTGAGACAAACCTTTTCTATCAATGTTAGAAAGTGTCCAATTCCTGCTAAAAACAGACTTCCTGTAAGTGTTCCAGTATTTTTGTTAGGTGGATGTGACTTCTTTGGAAAAGGGCATCAGGGTTATCCAACCATGATGTGATGCAGCATTTTCATTTCTGTTACAGTGAGATCAGGAGGGCTGTAGAAATAGCCAGCAAAAATGAAGTACAACCAAGGTATGATACTTTTTTTTTTCATATAGGTTGAAGGTTGTGTCACGTTTGTGTACTGGAACTCAAAAAATGAAGGACCCAGAAGCAGACACAGCACTGGACGCAGACTGATAGCTTTCAGTAGTTTTAATAATAATGATACAACAAAACACAAGGCTTACGGGGTGTCAAGGCAGGCAGAGGTCAAAACCAGGTATCAGTCCAGGAAAAAGCAAACAAATCCAAAGGGGCACAGGCTAAATCCAAAAACCAGAAGAAACCCAGGCAAAGTCCAAAACACAAGAACTGCAGGTAACAAAAACACACAAAATACTGGAAAACGCAAGGACGACGGTACACAGGGTAAGACGACAAACTGGCAGAGACAAAGGGGAACACAGTGTGTTTCAAGTCAAGGAAGGATCCTCAAACAGCTGAATTTGAAGGATCCTATGTCATCGAATGCCACCAAAGGACTGTTCCAATGTCCAGGATCCTCCAAATTCTACAAAGGACAGAGTCCTTCGCACAGCAAATGTTTTAAGGATGCTGCTTGTGTATCCTTGGTGTGCCTGACGTACCCACAATCCTATGCGCACAAGGCTTTGCGGGTCTTTTAAAAATTGAAAAGGCTGGAAAATGATCACATTCAACTTTCAATAAAATAATTGCTTCAATTGAATTCAGGGCATGTGGGGTACAGGGCTTTATTTAAATTTTGGGATTTTTGGAAAAGAGGAAAAACCTGTTCCAATCCACACTCCAGTTCAGAGGGTGGCGGTAATGCACCTTAACCTAGCGAGGCAAAAGTAAAGCACTCCACTCATTCCACTTTTCCAGGAATAGTATTGGTTTTTAATCCAGTCTGGAACTTCAGTGTCTTTTTGGAAACTTCGTACAATCAATTCATAATGACAAATCAATTTTTTCATGATTAGAACAGTTAGCAAGGTTATTAGTTGTCCCATGATGCCTTGAGAGAGTGTGTTGACCAATCAGATCAATCAGTGTTCATGTGTTGTCCATTTACCATCCGGATGCTGCTTCTGCGCCACTGATCTTCAGCACATTACACAGTGAACTAACATGTTGTTTACCAGATCATATGTGTATTGATGTATACCATCTGCGCAGCACTGAACATGATAGCGTAAATGTAATCAGAAGTGTGTAGATCCTCATGTGCCCATTTGCATCATGTTGTAATGTGTGTGCACACAGTGTACATATCATTCTTATGGAAAATATGTTTTATATTCCGTTTTTTCATGTTTATTTTGTCTCTGGACATGGAAACGGACAGTAGGTACAGTCAGAAGACCGGAAGCTAGGTGTACAGCCAAGAAGAAGATGCACACTCGCTAGCTTGTTCCAATTGTGTCTTCTCAGAATACTAGGAAGGAGTCTCGCCTAGCCACTGGAGGACCTGACTTCCAAGGACCTGTCCTACTGAAGGAAGGATCCTTGACTTTGAGAAAAAGCCACAGACTTAAATATACAGGGAAGTGCAGGTTAACAGGACACAGGTGAAACTAATCAGGGCGGGGAAAACAATCACACTGGCGGGAAAAAGAAAGAAAGACAGGAAGTGTGAAGCAAGACATGACAAAAACTACAAAATAAAACAGGAAATGACACACTAAACCCCAAATGATGACAGGTTGAGAGAAATGATACAGCAGCACAGTGTTCTCTCTGAGTTTTACTCAAGGACTTCATTCTGGACTTCCTACTATGCTGTCCCTCTTAATGAGTGGGTATGTCATATTACAGCAGCTGTGCCAACTAACTAGAAAATGCTGGGTTAAAAACAACCAAAATCGGGTTGTTGAATAGTCAATTCGCATGTTGATTCATGTTAACTACAATGCTAGATTGATTCTACTACATAAATTGGTTGAATATTCTATCCAAATCTTGCTTCATATAAACTGGAATTTTGGGTTCTTTCCACCTCATAGATTATTCTTTTAATGTTTAATTACAGTAAAAACAATGTTAATACAATAGGCTACACATGTTTTTACACACCTTTGTGTTTTGCCTAACTAAGTTGTATTTTTTTAATAGTATCAAAATTTACACATCCCAGAAACAGCACAACCTCAGGTAATTGTGTCACTTAATAATGACCTAAACACTATACAAATCTGTAAAAAAAAATAATCCTCCTAATCCCAAAACATGATATGCATCATGGCAGTTCCTGTCCACAATCACAAATGGGCGCACCTGGCCTGCCTGGCACCAGAATAGTTATGCACTGTGTCCTCCAGTGCTGTTTTTCTCCTGTGTTTTGTCCTCATGAGCCTGGTGAGGTCTCTGACTGTTTGCATGGACGATATGAGAGATGGCTGCATTTGTTCCCTCCTCTTTAGTCTTTGAAGGGGATGCTTAGGTTGTGTATGATCTGGGCAAGTGGGGAGAATGATTCCTCTTCTTCCCTTTTTTCTCTAGGGACTCTCTCTAAAAGTGGTGGGCTATAAAGTGGAAGTCTGAATAGGACATCTGTGCAGGAATGGATATTTGTGGTTTGTCAGGGGGAGACTGCCTTCCTTTTCCTTCCATTCTGTTAGCTTCCCACCTCGTCAACATCCATGCTATAACATATTAAATATAATACATAAATACAGAACATGTTAAACAAAACAAATAAATAAAAAAACGTTACATGAAAACTCATGGTGTGAGCAATACCGCAGCAAAATTAGAGCGGGGTGTAGCGGGAGATAAGGCAACAGTCCAATGTTTTTAAAAAAAGATTGTCTCTGTGCTCTCTCCAAAATCCTTGCGCTCATGCTTCCTGCCTATGTTCTCTGTTGTCCCTAAATATTTTGTACAATCTTAGTTTTTAAACACACCTGGAGCTTTTTTCACCTGTTCTTCAGAAATGCTGAACTTTTCATGCTAAATGGGCTGTGGCAAATTCGAATCTGAATGAGTGTTATCATTTCGGTTATCATATCTCTTACTGTTTGTTTGTGCAGTCCACATATGTGTCCATACGAAATACCACTTTACTGCTAACATGCAGAGTGCACATGATTCCAGGCACAGTAAACATTTACAGCCAGTAAGATTATTTTCGTGCAGCCTTAATCTGAGATCCCTCTGGAAGTAAATGGACTAACTGGTCAGTCAACAAAGAAGGTGAAATATCCCTTTAAGAGAAATCAATTAGAAGATTTTCCACCTTGCTCATGGTCTGCAGGTACTGTTACAGGATGAAGTATGCTCTGGTGCACAATACAGCCTGATGTCAAGTCTGCAGGTCCAGCTGACAGCCTGTCTTTCAACGTGGCTGACAGACAGCCAACCCATGCCACTATGGTGAATGCCCCTGCTTCTATCCCAGTCCATCTTGTTCCCAGCAAGAGGTGGCTGAGAGGGCACAGCAGGTAGCCAGGCCAAGGGGTACTGGCAAGGTCCAAATGCCAGGCCATATCATGTGTACTCAGACCATGAGACAGGCATCCCAACACTCTGTGTTGTGCAGCCAAGCATGTTTGTTTACTCACGCAGGTCATCATATCAGTGCCTGGCCTGCATAGAGTCGTGCATAGTCAGAACAACTTATGACACATTATCATGAATATCCCAAACAAATGCATGACTAAACAATGTACTCTGAACCTCGGATGACAAATTATTTTTTCTGTGACTTGTCATAAACTTCAGAATAAAGAATATTCGCACATGAACTGTGACCATGATTTGATTATTTTAGAATTTTTTAGATTAGATTAGAACCGTTTCATTTTTTAGTGTCATCACACGCTGTCATCCAACAGGAAATTAAACAGAAACACCCCTGAAACAGAATGCATCAGGAGAGACTGCTCAAGTCATTTTGCACTGTACATGATTTCAAATAATTTAAGCAAGTTACATGTTATTTAGAAAACAACTACTCAAAGCTTAATTCATTTTGTCCATATCGGTGCCTCATGTAAGTGACAACATCACCAGTACAGCTTTGCTCAGTATATCTCACCAGCTCTGTAATTATGTCTATGTGGGACAATGCCTCACCTCACGTTTCATACCAATGCCTGTGTTCAGTGTAAATGCACAAAGTAATGTGGCCTGTATGCAGTGAGGAGGAAAGAAAGCATGAGATGTGATGTGGTGATAATGTGACACGATTGCTTTTTCATGCAGTATACAGTACTTGTCACAGACCTGCAAATAACATTTGTGCAATAATGAAATCATAACTTGTCTAACCTTTACCAACTGCTTTAGTTGCCTTAAACATAGTTTAAATGCTACCACCACAATCTTTCTTTAACCATACCGGAGTTACCAGACAAAGATGTAGAAAGTAAAAATGCAGTATTTCCAGGGTTATTTTTGAGCCTCCGTTACAACTTTGCCTTAGCGTTTGAGATGAAACTGCTTTTGTAATAGAATAGGTGCTTTTTGGAGGCTGTGATAGAGGATATTAACATTTCAAAAAAAGGTGTGTCCTTGTATCTGAGCATTAGCTAGTGAACACAAAACTGACACAAAATAAAAAGTAAAGTGGGCTACATGCAAACCAGCTTTTCATCTTGTCAGCAGAGCAAAACCAAACCAGACAGGTGTAGTAACTACACAGGATCACCTTGACCAGACAGACATAAACAGCAAAACAACAAAAACTAGTGAAAAACACCATGAAACATAAGTTACAGCCCTTGTATAATGGACAATCAACACAAAGGAAATATTTATAGCCTGACAGGAAGAATTTGGTATTCTCCACCTGAGGGATCCCAGAGGATGCCTTGTAGCGGCCCTTCAGCATGTTGACAGATATTACAGCAGACAAGACACTGAAGAGCTCTGCAATTCCTTGGGACTGTAAATATTCAATAAGGACTTTCCTTAAACCATGGTGCCTGAGTATTGTAATTGACATAATCTAATATTCACACAAAATGCAAGGGCAGAAGAGAAGTCCATGGCTACACACATTCTACAGCATGAATGCAAATCTGTTGTACCTGTATTACCTTTGCCAGTACTCAATTACATTAATATTAAAAGATCAGGGAGAAAATTCTGACCATCTTTTTCCTTAAGTTGATGATTTAATAAAACTGAGACCCTGAGAACATAAAACACTTGGCATACTGAATGTTTTCCCATCAGCTTGTGTTGGGGCTGCATTCAAATCTAAAAATATAATATTTTACAAGCCTGGTGATCAGTAACATTTTAACTACTTTGGATGGATCAATGAAAGTAAATACTGAGCTATAATTTTACTTTAATGCGTTATTAGAGTATTGGGGGATATGGTACGCATTTGAATGGTTATTTTTGTGTTTCCATTACCAACAAATGTGGATGGTACCAATATTACCGTTCCTGTTTTTTCGTCACTCCTCTGTTGAGGTACCCAGCACATTGATCCAATACTAAAAGGGGGAGTTAAAAGACAGCAGACGTCTGATTGGTCAATCAGAGAAGCAAAGTCTGTGCTCTGATGTAGGATTTCTCAACTCTCCTATTTTAAGAGAGACTAAGATAAACTAAACTAAGATTAAGATAAAATCTCTGTTGTTTCCCAACTGCTGGAAAAGTGAAGGTGGTAACACTCAAAGCTCGGTAAGAGGCCTACATAAGAGTACCGCCTGCAGTGGAAACGCTACAGAGATCTAGGGTTTAGGTACGGTTACCAAGGGTACTTTACCGACAGCACTTTGGTGGAAACGTAGGTGACATTGTTATACTGTTACAAAAAGTCTATAGATAGGGTGTGGGGCAAGGTTTTTGGGGGTACAAAATGTATAATTATGTTTTGCAGCTCATCTGCACGGATTGTTTCTAGCGACCCATGGGTGGTATCCCTAACCAAGAAGTTTTAGTTGACTAAATTGAGCTATACCTAACCATGAAGTTGGCACACACACAGAAACAAACAAAAAAAAGTTCACCATTGTCATATTTTGATTTAGATGTGCTCTCTTAAAGGGAATCTTCACTGATTTTTAACCAGTTTTGTATCATTACAATGCAAAAAATTGTCATACTTCTCCCCATTTTGCCTGCACCCACAACTCCCTGCTCATTTGACAGAAATGTCATGTTTTGCATCATCCTTGCTTGCTCCAAGGCTGTTGTTTGAACTACAGATTGTATCTCAGCATTTTTTTTGTATGCCTGCCTCCGCGGACATAAAGAGTACAGAAGTTGGATTGAAAGAGAGCGCCACACCTCTCTCTCTCAGAAAGGCAGCTCACTAACTCAGATCAAACTGTCAAAACTAGGCAGTGCTGATCAAATATGAATCAAGATTCTGTCACTGTGCTGCCTATTTCTTGCCTCAAATGTTTTTAGAAACACATCTTAGTGTTCTGTTTAACTGTAGTGTTAATTCAAAAGTTTGTGACATGGCCATCACTTTGTGCCTGCTCACAACTGGAAGAGCCAAAACCAAGCACTGTCCAACTGACAGTAGGTCACCCACCAGTGGGAGCATTTATTGGTTTGGTTGGCGCAGTGCATTCTGGTTGTTGTAGGTTTTCGACCTTTTGAGCAAAAGGGAATATCACAGCTGTTTCTGTTTGATTTTGGTAGGCATGTAGCGCTAATTTCAAAAAAATACATATATTATAGATTACTAAGTAAAATGAAAAGACCATCTTTGCAGTGGTAAAATACTTTCTATAGGTCTCTTAACAATGAAAAACAAGACGTACTTTGATGATGTAGTGAAGTAGCTTGGGAGTTGTTATCTTCATTGTTAAACAACCACCATTGCCTGACGTGACGCAAGCAGAAATGTTTATGGACAAGGTAATGTTTAAAGGTTTTATTCACATTATAGTATAATATAGTTTAGTCACGCTCACTGACTTGAACAATGTTGGAAACATTTGGGATAATGTTAATACAGGACTCAGCAAAATATATAACAAATGTACTAGTAATTTTCACATATTTTAAAGCAGAAATGTTACACATTATATCTTTAATGCCAGTAACCCTACACTGAACGAGGACTGGCTGACTCAAGAAAATCCATTTCCTCGATGTTTAACATGCGAGTGTGTCAATGGCAAGGTTTTAGGAACAGAAAGCATGATTGGATAAGACATTAAATAAAAAAAGATTCAAGCTGCTCTTCCCCTTCAAAGTCAGTTTTCATCAAGGTAGCCTGAGTGGAACACCTTGTTCACTCTGTTGTGACAAAAGAGAGAGTGAAATGGACAGGAATTACTACAGTGCTTTTAGTTTTACATAAAAAGTGGCTTTTCTCTTCATTTCCACGGTTGCTCCACATAACCCCACTGTAAATGTCAAGCTAATTCACAGCTGTCAAATTTGATCCAATTACACAGTTTGGGGCAGACTATAATTGACTAGCTGAAGACAATGCATTTTGTAATGATGACACATGTTTGGCATGTGCATTTTTGGAATATTTATAGGACTGTTTGTGCATTTAGAGTTTAAAACGTAGAGCACATCTGAAGAACAGTAATGTTGTAGGTTGAAAAAAAAAAGGACTTTTATATTGCCAGTGTTTCCACCCATTCTTAGATGATTCCATACCGCCTAACACGTATAATGTTTACAAGCCAGATGCTTAACCTAGACACATCTGCACAGACCACATGTACTGGTTTCCCAGGAGTAATAATGAGTTATACTATCAGACCGAGTGTAAAATCACCCCCTGCACTTGTCTCTGAGCGTCTGCTGTACATATATCAGGTGTAATGATGGCTTATAAACAAGTTGTCACTCATTGTCAGCAGAGTAGTGTATATAAGAGACACCTAAAATGCGCCCAATCTGTTAATGAATGGGGTGTCATTTTGGATTTAATGGGTTGTCCTTGTCTGCCCCAGCCTCTGTTTGTGATTTATGCTGCTGCAGCACTTTTACATAAAATCTTGATTAGTGCAGCTGCAAGACAGCTAATGGCTTTAACAATGTTTTGGGCTTAATTTAGTCACACTGAGACACACTTCTTTAAAGGGTGTGGATCTTGCCTGCATTTTTGCTCAAGAAATCACCTCCCCATTCTTTAAAAATCTGTTGCTTAGCCAACTGGACATCTGTCTTTTTTCTTTCCAGCCATCCATTCATGCCTGTTCTTACATACCACTTCTCACCCGCCTCCCATCCGCCACCTTTTTCTGTTCCTTCCTTTTAGTCATCCATCTGTGAAAACCTACACCTCCCGCACACACTTCAAATTTGTCCATTTGTTGCTCTCTCTCACAACCCAGACACACACCACGACTCGCCCATTTTGTAAGTCTACCTGTTAGTGTCTGTTTTGGCCTTTTCTCTCTCTCTCTCTCTCGCTCTCTCTCTCTCTCGCTCTCTCTCTCTCGCTCTCTCTCTCTGCACAGCATTTATTTGTCTTCCTACATTGTGGGTGGTATCAAATGTTGGTGTTACAGCTATGAATGCATTTGTTAATTTTCCTTTCAGTAGCTAACCAACCTAACCCCCAATTCTTTCATATGTGCACACAGTACTCCTTTCTTGAAATTAACCGGGATTGTTTTTGTCAGCTACCCATAATATCCCAACCATTACCTCTTGCTGCCATTTGGGGATTCTCATAGATAAAACAACCAAGTGCAGTTTAAGATTCAGGAATCCCAGGGACTTTTTGGGATTTCCATCACTATCATAGTGAGGGATTTACACAACCTGCATAAATCCTATGTTGTGCAGGCATACCAGATAAGCTTCCTTATTCTTAAAAATTAGTACATGTGTTAATGGTAAGGAGCATATCTGATTTTGTTACAATTTCACTCTCTCGTGTGTTGCTTTTGAATTTGCTTTTCATTTAACGACTTATATTTTATAGACTACAGTATCCATTAATGTAGGAATACATGTTCTTATTTAAATTTACTTTTTATTTTAGAACCCAATATTTAATATTGCATATGTCGCATCCATATCTCTGCCAGCAATTGTTAACTATAAAGTTATACAGTTCCTTGCTGTGCCCTGTTGACTGCTTAATTCACTATCCCTTCAACTGAGGAGCTAGCTGTTTTTACATTTTCTCTGCTCTTCTTGGCTCTTATGATACTGTACATATCAACCTGAACACTGACTATGATGCCAGATAGATACGAAAGGTAGCCTATTTTATTTATAGTGAAGGGAAATTATGTTTTTACAGTAAGATCAGACCTGCAATTAAATAAATTGTGCAATATAGGCCAAGGACAAATAAAAGATGCAAATGTGGAAACTTGTAAACCTACCTACTTGACATATCAGCATGTGGCTACAATTTCAATCATTTCAAAGTTTATCTCACACTGGCACATCCTCATACCTAAACACCACAATAGGTCATTTGCCAATGTCTCCCAAAATGACGTGGCTGTTGGGAGAGTGCCAGCAACACGGGTACTGGTTTGGTTATGTTTGGTTACATCAGGGTAGCAATAATGATGAACATTATAAGACGCTTAGTTTGGTTAGGTTTTTAAAAAAAAAAAAAGATCAGGGCTTGGGTTAGCTACGTATGTAAGTTAAGTTATATTACGAGTTAACCTATACAAGTTAAAATAAGTGGGCACTGACTTCAACTCAACTTAGGGACATAAATTTAAGCCTGTCAATGTTAACTTTCGGTTTCAAACGGGCTGCAAACCCTGCTGACCTGGGTAAAAGTCCACTGCTTGTTTGACTCATCCACCACTCTAACCTCCTCCAGGTGCGGACTCTCTACATTATCTTATTGTTTTCTCTATGACATTTGTGCCTAGATCAATGTGGAGAGTGTTAAAGGACCAATGACGAAAAGCAAAACTAGCGTTTTGATAACACCTGAAATTATGTTATTCCAAAGCCATTTGGTGAGAACAGGCTTCATAGAACACCACAGGAATATGCTTTTGTGCTGTAGCCAAAGTGGTCCTATATTAAAAACCAGTTATCAAAATAGTTAAAATTCACCCAGCAGTTGCATTCATTGTGTCTTTATATTAATGCATCATGTCACGTATGTGATGTGGTTTTATTCAGTGTGAAGAGGGCATGCAGGGACACCACAGGGACCCCATGACTTAAAACTGATAGACCTCAGAGAGTGCTCTCTGAAATAAAAGAAATGGTGAAATTGCGATTAAATTGAGGCCCACGGATGATATATTTAAGGTGAGATGAAAAAAGGAGACTTATTTTTTTCCTTTTTTGGTCTCAGTGTGGCTTGGGTGTTATTCATTGGGTTTCAGGACACTCTCGGGGAAGAACAAGGCAGGGGGGCCATTGTAGTTACTTCAGAGGAGAAAGAAAAAATCTCCAATCTCTCTCTTTCAGGATTTTTCTTCCTCCACAAAGTGCTAGATAGAAGAGACAGATCACACTTTGACTGCTGCAGAATACAAACTATGGATTTGATTTACTATTCTATTGTCCTACTACCTGAAAATAACATCTGTTTATATCTAATTATAGAAGCAAACAAAGTCACAGTAATTAAAAGATCAAAAAGCAAAACTAAAATTCATGAGCCATTAAACGGCGTTCTTGTATTAAGCTGCAACTTCGGGTTGGTCACTTTTGTCACAAAATGTTTCTTAGCTGCTCACAAGTGAAAAGCATGTTGTTAACATTCAAAAAGTAAGCACACCAACTATATGATATGCAGCTTGATCATACCTAAAGGTATGAATTTAATGTGTACAGGACTCCCACAAATAATTTTTGGAACTTTTTGCAGGATTCCAAAATTCCAAAAAAATGCTGCATACAGTATGACGACTGCATGATCCTTAATTGTTCACATCATTATATTAGTTGCATTTAAATATCATCCACACAGAGGTCACAGAGGAGCTGTGACATCACTGAAAGATCACAGGTTTGATTCCCACTGCAGCAAGTCAGAAGCCCTAACTGATCACTTGTCATTTAATATCAGCCTCTGAGTTTCAGGCCTCCAATATTACTTTGGAAAACACTCACTTGAAATATAACAAAAAAGATTGTTGATGCCCATGTAGGTCCAATAAAAGTACGATGATATAAATAATACCATTATGAAACCTTCTAAGAGTATGGAGCACGTAGGTTTGGTTGCTTGGAAACTGCCTTGCAAGGGAGTGGCTGCTATCGTCGCCTCTGAATGCTGGTGTAAATAGTCTGTCTGCTTATCGTGGAAAACACTGATATTTCTTGATGTAAGGTATGGATAAAGCTATTATTTTGCTAATGGTTCTTAAACTTTGTATTCCATTGCCAAAACATTCAAAACTTACATTGCATTTATAAATACACAGACAAGCGTAATTTCTCCTGCTAAACCATTTGACCAAGTTAACTTTAAAATTTGTCTCTCTAAATGATGACTGCTTGTTGACATGTGGTTTCATCTTCAGCCTTGTTACCGTGGTCTTATTCTCCCCACACACATTCTGCTGCTTAACAGGTGCTTACTGCCTGTTTCGGCACTACTTCTACACATACACTACACTACATCTGTCTTGTGGCAAGGAAAGGCTCATCTGGGTCTGTGGGGATGTTTAGCCACCCCATCACCATCACCACCACCCACCAGGAGCTGCTTGGCCCTAAAAACCTCCCACTGTGGACATCCAGCCATCACTGGGAGGATAGAGCTGGAAAGATGAGGGTGGATGAATTTACGGTGGTTAAGAATGGACAGAGGACAGATGAGAGGAGAGGAAATGGCGAGGGGAGGAGTTATTGAGGTGAGTGCAAGTTTGAGGTGAGAGATCAACAAAGGGTGAGGAACAGGGGGACTAGTGGGTGAGAAAGAAAGATGAGCTGAGAGGAGAGAAATGGAGAGTAAGAAAGAAACAGTCTAGGAGAGAGGGAGGCAGATGGATGGACAGATTGAGGGAGTGTATAGCTTTAGCTTTATAAATTAACTGCCACACCGCTCTTACATTTCTCTCTTCTTCTTCTTCTTCTTCTTCCGGTCAGACAGATGGCCTGGTCACTGACGAAGAATTTAGAGAATACTAATATTATCCAAAACATCTATTCCCTAAATAAAACTTCCAAAAAGGCTAAGAATGACATACATTTTAGGAGTATACTCGCATAAGTAGCTGTAAAAATTATTTGATTCAATTTAAAATTTCCTGAGATATCCTATATGTAAGAGGTCAGTTGCTCTGGCCTTGTTACTACATTGTCACCTAAAAATGATTTCTTGTTTTAGAAAGAAATATGAAGCTCTTTTTAAAAATGACTTGCAAGCCCAATAGAACATTAATTTTAAGAATTCTTCTGAAATTATGAGAAACCAGTGCGATGGAGGACAACTGCAAAATTGTGTTTGTCTTTATATTGTATTTGGAATAGAAACACAACAAACAAAATACTCAAGAAGAGTAGAAATGGGTTTTAAAACTGGATAAACATGATGTCATTTTCTCAGTTTCGGACCGCCTCCCGCTTTGTGGTTTTTCTTTTTATTGCTTTGGTATTTCTACACTGAATATGCAGTATGTCTAACCTTTCAATGCAGTGAAGTTAAAGCTACACTACAATGAAAGACTTTTCACATAGTCAAAGTAGTTGTCACTCATGTTGAAGAGCTGTCTACAGCACCCACCTGAGGTAACTGAAATCCAAAAGTAAACAACAAGCCAACTGCCATTCTGAAAAGCAAAGCTGATAATCCTATCACTTACGTATATGTGTTGAGCTTTGTTGTTCGTCAAACCTTTTTACCCATCTGTTTGTGTGGTAAGATAATATTTGAAATGACAGGATCTGGATTAAATTTGGTGTTCAGATAGTCTTTATCCGCAATGATGGAATTTTGGTGATGATTTGTACCTATTATTTGCGGATTATTATTTTTCCAAGAGCAAAATACCAAATTACAGATCACAATCACAACAGAATATTATATTTGTGGATTTTGGTGATGATTTGTATCAAATATTTGTAAAATTGACTAATATTTGGCATCACAATACCAATGTAAAAAAGGCCTTAAATAATGAATGTAATAATATATATATAATAATGTAATGTATGCGCTGTATGTTGTATACTGTTGTGTGTAATGCACATAAGTCACACATGCATGATTTACAAATTAAATTCCCCTTTATGCAATAAGTGGGATTCTGTCTTGCATTAGCTGTAACTGGAGTGGAGAATGCTTTACAGGTGGAGCTGAATCCGAATACACCATTCGACAGAACACAAATAATGTGTTTTTGCCGAATATTTAATTTGGACAAATATTTGTTTGTTTTAAGGTTTAAAAAACCAAACAAAAAAAACATATCAAATAGCTGGTGTGCTTATGAGCACAGTGGGTACTTTCACATCAGCACAAGCAGGTGAAGCACGACAACAGGAGAGAGGAGGGGAAGAGCACAGACTGGAAGAGAGCAGTGCAGCCTGATTAAAATATAGGCAAAACAGCAATACCTGGAGTCAATGGCAAAACAGTGACTGACAGCTGCTGCTTTGTTTTTGATACATGTCTATTTGTGACTTCAGCTGGGAGCAGCTCCTCTGCTCCCGACTATGGTCTGGCAACTGAGCAGGAAAGGCTGACAGTCGAAATAGATTTTTTTTGTTATTGTGGTTATATACATTTAATGATTTATGGTGCTGTTAGATGGCTGCTAGACCGCCACGTTGGTATCACAGGTGCGTGCCTTTGTGGCTGTGGGTGAATCATTTTGACCACAGTGTTCAAAATGTTTTTGAAAGGCTAAACAACAACAAATATGGATTGAAATAGATTATGTCATTAGATGCTGTGAATTTTGGAAATGAGTCCATCTATCTTTTCCAATAAATTTTGCCTTTTGAATTTACAATGCTTTGGAGTTAATGTAAATGTTTGGATCACAGGAGTTTGAAGAAATCCTATGCAGCCACCAAACTAATGTATCTAATTCCACAAATCATATAAAATTAATAACATTAGTGTAGCCTAATCTTTATTTGAAAATGTGCAGAAAAAAACAGGTTTAAACAGAATTAATGGACATGTAAATGAGGTGATGAGATATTACCTGTTACTGGTATTCATCTCAGCTGTTTCATCCTTGTGCTTAATCTGCAAATGGTTAATCGTCATACTACACGCAACTTTAACATTACATAGCCTGCACTGCACATTTACTCTGTTTATTTTATCCAAATACTTCCAATCATCACTCTTAAATAGCTACATCACTGCGTCCCATCCCAAAAAATGTAAACTATATGTAACCCACCTTGGGTGCACAGTATACTCAAATATATCGACCAGTTTCTAGGATCATAAGAGGGGTTGGAGAAAGAGGGACAGACACAATGAGCGACTGGAGCCACAGGGTACTGTACATTTGAATGTATTGGGGGAAAAAAAGTAAAAAATAGAATTTACCCTTTCAACTGGCACTCTAGTGCATATTAACAGTTTCAACAGTTTCATGTAACAGAAATCACAACTGGTTTTCCACAGTTCACTTAAAATAAAATAAAATGTTTCTGAAAAGTAACGAGAGTTCAAAAAATACTTTGGTCTGTTCCTTTAAGTTCAACACAGTTCCTTTTGTAAGTTCCTTTGTTATGGTCAGTTCAGCTAGCTTCAGTCAATTGGAATAATCTCAAGTCAGTTTCAGTTCAAAGTACTGTTAGGTTTGTCAGAAAGTCAGGTAGTCAGATATGGGGCTTTAAAAGTCCTACCACACGGTGCACTCAAGTGAGGTGAGCGAAGAAAAGGGTGATCTCCTCCTCGGGAAAACAAATGATCTCGGTCCAACTCCTCGGGGTAAGAAGGTGGTCGGGTTCAGAACTGGCTCGCCATCTCCCTCGTCAGGGAGAATCCAAAATCCACAATCTACGGGTATCTCCAGGGAATCTCAAAAACCTAGCCTGTACAAAACAAGGCTATTACTATATTGTATCATTAAATTCCTATCCTCTTTGGCCATAATAAATCACAAAATTCTCAAACTACTCCTTTAACACAAGAGTAATTAAATGAATTAAATATTTTAAACTTAAACTGTACAGCATTTCACATGGAATATTTTATCCCTTTTTACACCAATCATTAATTATTTTTTTTTGCTTTTTAACCATGAATTATGATTATTTAACAATTTAACCATGAAATTCTGTTTCTCTTTAAATCATGAACTGAATAACAGCACATAATATGTCTCACAACATCATACATCTTACATATCTCACATTCTCATATTCAAAATTATAGCTTAAGTGCACATTCCCAGTAGTCTTTTTAAACACACTACATATTATTATTAGCTATGGCAGTGCATAACAAGGCAGTCACGTTGCAAATGTGCATAGTATAACCTGACAGAAGTACACAAATAATTAAATCAGCATCAAAGTAAAATAACTTACATTTCACATTTTTATCAGTGCATTAATGCAGCAATATGCAGCTTTAACCAAGCTTTAACACTCTCAACAGCACAACAGCAAATAAAATTTGAGGTTCACACATCAACAAGAGAAATACAAGCTTTCTGTACTGCCTCCTATCGGCAGACAACGCTGGCTACTGCAGCGAGCCGCGCTAGCTCAACTTAGCAAAAACTCACCAAGACACTGCCAAAAGTGGTTAACTCCTGGCGCACAGATCCGGGACTCAGCTCTTCTACTTCACACAGATGTTGTCTCACTCTTCGTGCTCAATACAGTTATCTGCTATCACTTTGACTAGTTTCTTGCTCGAGGAGTACTCTTCTGCTCGTGTTGTTTCTCTCGTCTGCTCGTGTCTTTTTCTTACGCTCTGCTGCGCTGTGCTGCTGAACTCCGACCCGGAGGGGGTGGGACTTATTTACCCTTCTCCTATCAGAAGTCTGCATTACCTGATCTAACCAATAAGATAGAAGTCTGAGTAAAGTTACTCTGTCTGACACACACACATATATATATTTTTTGTTTTTAGCAAATATTAAATAATATTTGAAATAAAATAACCTTACAGTATGCAATTCTCTACTGTTATCAAATAATACTGAAAATAAAATAATATTACAGAACCCAATTCTCTACTGGGTTACATATATTATAGATTATTATATTATAAATTATCGAACAGTCTGAAATTATATTGTGTGTCTGTTAGTTCACCAGTATGCCGGCATGCTTCAATAAAACTCACGCCACTACAACAAACCTCTGAAATAGACTTGGATGATTTTTCTTCAACAGCACTCAAGTACTCATGCCCATCCTTATTATCCAACTAGCCCTCAACTTCTCATCCCAGGTCGTCCCATACCGACATGTTTTCATGTGCCCCTCGCGTCTTATCCATGCGCACAAGGTACCCTTTGGTGTCGCCGGTCAACACACTTGGCCTTCCCTTACACAAAGGGGCCCTTTGGCATCCTTGGCCGACATGCTAAGCCTTTGCTTTAGCATCTCAGGGCCATGCGCAAAGGCTTGTGCCCGTGCGTCTTATCCTGACTTACAAGTTCTATGTTACTTTGGTTAAGCTTAGGCACTAAAAATATATGGTTAGGTTTAGGAAAAGATTGGCGATGTTTGGTTTGAAACGGGACGTGAACTCTGTTCACTCCTGAACTCCTGAGTGAAAGTCATGTGTGTGACCCTCCACTTAACACCGACCTCCACTACTCTTGGCACTGTCTTGCTTTCTAAACTACATTGCCCTATGTATTCTGTTCAGCTCGTCTGATACTGACGCGGATGGCTTTACATTGCAGGTACATTGAACCCTTGTGTGTCTCTGCCTGACTCCAAAGGGTACCTTGTGCATTTGGATGAGACGCAAGGGACCGTGACAAATCGTTGATATCTGACGAGCTGGGAATGAGAAAGGGCTGTCATGTCCTATGCTTGCAAGTTACTCTTCTACATCACCAATTTCTTAGCTGCTTTTAAAGCAACAACAAAAACATATTTGCTATGCCTGTCTACCTTTATTCAAATACAAATACAAATAATTTTGCTGCCTCAACAGATATACATACAAATACAGGCCTCTCTGCACATCCCTAGTGGGGATACTGTCAGTAAATCAGTAATGTGGTTGCTTGGGTTGTAGATTCTGTATGCTATGTAAGAACCCTTCCATTTGTTCACCATACTGTCATAGCCATGGGCTGTGTGGTTAATCTTTTTTATTATGCAGAGTCCCAAGGAGGTAGTTTTTGTCAGGACATCAAGGTCAGATCAATGAAAATCCAGTATTTAAATGTCACTTGATTAGGCATGATTCCTGGGGGAACTCCCAAAGCTTAAATAAAGGGAAAAAAGTCTCCCTCAATATTTTATGGTCATAAGACTCCAAAACATGATACATGTGTAACTCTTGGAGAATGTTTGTTACCTTCATGTTAGTATTATTGTTAGCCAACAACAGTAGATACTGTGACACTAAGAAAACCATTCACCAAGTTTCAGTGTATAATCTATGCTCCACGATATATGGAGATCTCTAGAATAGGCGAAGACACAGCCCATTCTCATGCCCAGCTCGTCAGATATCAATGTTTTTGCACGGCCCGTCGCATCCCATTCAGACTCACAAGGTACCCTTTGGCGTCAAGCAAAGACGCAAAAGGGTTTCATGTACCAGCAATGTAAAGCTGTCCGCGTCAGTATCAGACAACTTGAACAGATGATGTAGCGACTAGTACCTTACAAAGCGAGAAACGCCAATATGGGTGGAGGTCGGGGTTGAGTGGAGGGTCACACACACACACAACTTTGACCCAGGAGACCGGAGTTTGCGTCACTTTTGAAACCAAGCCTCACCAGTTATTTCCTGAACCTAACCAAATAGGTTTTGTGCCTAAACTTAACCAAACGTCACCAATCTTTTCCTAAACCTAACCATGTGATTTTTGTGCCTTAACTTAACCAAACATCAACGTTGTTTTGTGCCTTAACCTAACCAAAGTGACCTTGTGCATCAGGATAAGACGCACGGGACGCAAGCCTTTGCGCATCGGCTAGAGATGCTAAAGGGCCTGTTGTGTGTCAGGGAAGGCTTAACGCATCTGCCGGCAACGCCAAAGGTGTACCTTGCACGTCTGGGTATGACGTGAAGGGTACATGACAATACGTTGGTATGTGACAAGCTGGATGAGAACATGTTGGAAGACATTGTAGCTCAATTGCTGTTTGAATCATCTTTTATTACCACAGTATATTATTGTATTCAATTAGCATTGTGTCATTACTTCTATCATTGTTGAATATTGGCACTGGTGCATTTTATATTTAGCAGTCATTCCACTTAAGTCTGTGTTGTCACAAGAGTGGTTATGTGAACCTTGCAGGTTGTCCATAAAAACTCTTTCAAATTCAGTAAAAACATACTGTATATAGGTACGCTTGGGAATGGTTGGGTTGGTCTGTACAAACTGATGGCTGCAGTGGTGTCTGACATGTGGGGTTTTCTGAAGTCTGTGTGTTTATGCTGTACATTCACATCTCACCTGAACATACAAATGAGCTGTCAAGTAGTTAGGACAAAAACTACAAAAGAAGAAATCGAGCATTGCGTTAGTTCAGGCAGGCCGTGGAAGTCAAGCTCAGCTCACAATCTCAGCTAAATCAGCTGATCTGAAAGCCAGCCCAAATCAGGTGATGGCTCAGCTTATTCTCTTCTATGCATTCAATTGGCAAATCTCATACAGGGTGCACTATTTAAGCTGCTTTGACCTGCCTACTCTCCCTGCTTCCTCTGCAAGCTGCTTTGCAACTTAGCTTTGCCTTAGCCTTTCCATATAGGCACATGGAAGGGCAGGGAGGTGTGAGCCCAGAACAGAGCCATACCTATATAGTGACTATAGTGGTCCTGACAGAAATAGCTTTATTTCATCATCACACACACAAACTTTGGTCTCCCACCCTATTGTGATCCAGGAATTCATTGTCACATTGTCACAGTTTCAATGGTTTAATTCACTTAGTAAAAGGTAAACCACAGGTTGATTTTGTGATGATATAATCAGTTCTAAACTCATTTCAAAATGCTAACTGTGTTCTCATTACAAGTTAATTTAATAAAACAGCATTGATTTGTTTATCTACATTTGGTATTATAATAGAATTGTTTTAATTCATTTTAATTCATTTTCATCTTGTGCTATCATGTATCCAAAATGAAAAAATTAAAACATTTTAAAATAATGACAAATAAAAATGACATATCTCCACTGTCCAGCTCTTCAGAATAGCTAATATCATTTGCATAATTCTGACATCTTCACACAAGATTGGCGACATCTGGGAGAAGCGGGGGAAGGGGAGAAAAGTAATTGGCGAAAACAACTATTTCACAACTGGAACACAGCTTTGCCAGTTTTTTTTTTTTGTTGTTTTTTTCTCCACACTGGGGAGAGAGGTAGAGATACTGAATGAGAAAAGAGACAAGCAAAAGAGCTGGAGAGAAAGGGATAGATATGAACATCTGGGGTCTGCTGGAGACTGAGGAGGTTCCCAGCTGTTCTCCTGACCTTCACTGTGCCAAAGAGAGAACCATGGGAATGACTTTGCTGCTCTCCAAATCCGGAGCTGGATTCACATGCCCTATAATGACTCTTTTGCCTCATATTCCCTGAATTTCTCACTGTGTTTAACTGTCACTCAGTTGCTCTTCCCAGTATTAAAACATTTTTTCCTTTAGACAATAAAGTATGGCAGTATGTGCTGTTGGAAAGAGCAGCTGCTATAATATTTTAAAATAGTTCTATATTAACTTATATTTCTCTCTCATCAGTAGTGTATTTATACCTATAATTTTGGACGTCATCCTCCCCTCGTATATGCGGGCTCTTCTGTGCTGTACTCAACAGATTTTTTTTGTTTAATAATATTATTAAGACTGTCAGTCTTTGTGTCCTATCCACAGAATCTCTAGATAATGGAGAATGGAGAGGACAGCAGAATGTCTGTAAGTTGTCAATCAGATGTGGTGATGCACTAGTCAAAGCTGAATGCTGTGGGTAAAGTAGTCATAACACGCACGTTAGGATTGCAAGTGTGTACCAGCAGCTTGACACTTGAGGCTGCTTTGTATCACCACTTGAATGTGGTATGGATTGTCTGCAAGACTGTATGCATCTTTACTGTGGTCAACACAAAACAAGAAAACATACTGCCAGAATGGGCACAGAAAACTAACTGAACTGACCAAAGATGTTCAACAACTGAGCTGTTTGCTAACTCTCAAAACTGACTTGAGTGAAAGTGGCCTTGCATTAGCATGTCCGAGACTAAGCAACAGGGTTTTACAACAACAGGATGTACAGTGAGTTTAACATGAGAGACAAATGATGACTTTATCAATCATGGCAAACTATTGAACATCAGTCCACACAAGCAGGATTCCAACCAGAAAGTTCCAATGGAGAACACCCAGGTAAGCTTCATAATCAGCACCAACGATCAGAAGAATAAAAGCTAGGACTAGACATAGCAAGAACAAAGTCTTTAATTTAATTTATTGAATTTGCACTGTTAACAGCATAGGAACGACGCTCCACCGCTTACTTTGTCCGAGTGTGGAAATGTCAGCGTTTGTCATGCAAGACAACCAATAAAACAAATGAACTGGTCAAAACATTACAAAGCCACCCTATTAAACATGGCTAATGTGTGCTGCATCCACAATGGCTGCAGGAAATGAAAGCTAGCTTTACTACGTTTTCCTAGCCATAGTCTATAAGCTTGAGATAGATTTTTGTTTGGTGTACACCGCGCTTTCCATTAGTGAATCGCAGGTCCAGTGGGTTATGGGTCATTTGAGGATAGTTTAGCTTATATGCAAGTCTATAAACTGCTAGAAAAACGCAACACTCAAAACGCGCAAAAGAGAAGCGCATGTCAGATGCACCATACCGTAGGAAAATGGTTTTCCTTGCAACGCATCTCTGTGTGATCGGGGCCATAGTCCACATTTGCGACCTGACTAATGACGTTAGCTGTCTGCTGGGTCTGGGCAGACTCGACTCCCGTACCGCTGCTGCTGCTAGCGCAGTCGCTGACAACGTTAGCACTCTTTTGAGCGGACTGTGGTGGGGATTGGAAAAACATTTTTATCTTGCAACATTTTTCCGCATCGGCCACAAGACATTTGCGTTTTTTGTCCCTTATTTTTTCCGCACCACCCTTTACTTTGACAATGTTCGGTTTTTTGTCCATTTTACCTGCAGATATTCTACATGCATCTAGCAAGGATTTTTCTTTTTGAATTTCCCACTTTTTTGTGTTATGTTGATAACGTGCTCTTGATGTGTAGCAGATCACTTTGGGCGGGGAGGGCTGAGGCCTCTGCCTCTCTCACCATGCCATATCCACTTGCCAGTAGAGGGAGAACTCCCCTATGATAACGGGCCGGCCCATCTCTCTAGTGTGTTTTGGGCCGACCTGACTGAATTGTTGCAGAGAGAAAAAAAAAAGTCAACGTATTTGGCCCAGTGCTGCACCTGCTGGGCCGGTAAAAAACCACACCACACCGGCCCTTCTGGCATCTGCCAGAATTGCCAGATGGCCAATCCGGGCCTGGGGAGGACTCAGACTATTTGTGGACTATTTATCAAGAAAAAGCTTTCTTAAGCTGTCACTAAACTCTATGCAGGTGGAGGCAGTCATAACAAGATTGGAAAATATCAATTAGTCAGCAAATTTAATCACTTTTGTGAAACAGCTACAAATCCTACAGGCTGCATATGTGGGTTTCTTTGTGTGTGTGTGTGTGTGTGTGTGTGTGTGTGTGTGTGTGTGTGTGTGTGTGTGTGTGTGTGTGTGTGTGT
>JBBPCS010012523.1:4533-29053 GCA_037974645.1 Hollardia meadi | reverse complement strand
ACCCAAATGTTTTCAGTCTACAGCAAAAATAAAGGAATTGGCCTCACTGTTCCAATACTTTTGGAGGGGAGTGTATAGATGACATCAATAGCGCACATTAAACATTCCAAGTTATGTTTTATTTTTTTTTGTGTGTGTTTTCATCAACTACGCTGCCATTGTTTTGCATATTTTCATTATGTATGAAAATTAAATCAAACCTATATCTTAGCGAATCCCCATTTTTAAAACGATATATCTGTCTTTGAGAACAGTAAAAGTAGACAGTTGAAATTGCTTTGAATTTATAATCATAGTGAAATTGATGGGAACCCACGGCTGCCAGAAAGGAGTGAAAGCCATAGTTAAACACCTATTAGACTCCAGCATGCTTGGGATTTTGAGGGGTATCAGATTGGCGGCCCCAACAACCTGATAGTTCCTGCCGTTGTGTGTCAAGAGCTAAATTACAAAAACAGCTTCCTGGATGCATGCCTAAAATTAAAACTTCAGTCTCGGCGTTCTCTCAACCTTGTTTTCAGCAAACAAGCAACTACAGCAATACGTCCAGGCTGTGTGTCAGTCAGCTTGTTTCTTCTGCCCCCTAGTGGCCATAAGTCTGCTATTACCGCTTTAATGCCACTCACTGTGAACTAACCTGAGAGATTAACTCTCTACTGTTTTGTTATAAAATAACTACCTCAGCTTTTCAGCTTTGGAACTTCCACAGGCAAATTGCCCGTGCCGGACTTGTGTCACCTGTGCTGTCTCTCCAGACTCAAAAAAAAAATTAGAATCCTTCTCGGTGTTGTGTGCAGGTTCTTGGGTGTCCCTCCCTTTACCCTTCCTCCTCTGCTCCTTACCCTCCACCTCGCCTGTTATCCCCAGACCTGGAGAGGACGCATCGGGCTGGCATGCTGGCAGTGTGAGATGTGTGTGCATGGGTGCGCATGTATGTGAGGGGGATTGAGGGATGAATGCCATGAGTAGTTCGGAATGTTCCAGAGGGTTCCAGAATGTGCGGTCGGAAAGTCTGAGCAGGGAAAAAAAGACGAGGAGTAACATGGGTGAGAGGAACAAGACCTTATTGACAGGGCTCACACACACACACACACACTGGCCCACTGTCTGCTCCTGATCCATGTGGATGTTAGACCTAATGATCACAGGACTCGTGGAGGTTTGAGGAGGGTTGTGTTCATGTGGAAGAGTAGAGAAGAGTTTTTCTTTTACCACTCATGTCTATTAATGTGTCACAGACTTAACAATATACATGTTTCCTTTCCAACGAGTCACTCCACCAGGCAGCTTCACCAAGAAGAATTGTATTGAAAGATCATTTAGATGTTCTCTGGCAGGTTTCCCCTGAAGGTTCTCTACAGCATCTGATTTGACATTGCATGCGGACGTCTGTTGGCATCAGTCAAAAGATAAAAATGAGTAATTTAGTTTAATGTACGAACTGAACAGAAAACAACTTGTGTTTCATTGAAAAGCCTTTTGTCCATCTCAGGAGCTCTCCATCTTGAAACACCCACATTAATTCTCACCCTCATTTTCTGTTATCACTGGTCTCCTGTCTTTGTTTCTCTTTTTCAAATCTGGATTGTTTCAAATTGTCCCATTGTGTACTTGTTAGATATAATAATGATCCTTCATACTAGATACATCAAAAACACTTCACTGAACACATGAAACATACATAAACAACAGAAGCATTAGACAGTGTGTACAAAGTAAGCTGAACAATGTGGGGAACATTTCAGCTGTTATTGGGGCTTGGGAATTGGCATTGTTTTGCATAAATTGATTTTTTTTTTAATTTAAAAACATTGTCAGTCTTGATCCTCTGCTAATATGTATTATTTAAAATATTAATATAAAATAAATTTTTTTGTTGTGTAGTCAATAATTAATCTTTAAGGGCTATAACATATTTTGACCTAATAATATAGTAATAACAGACAAAAAGGTAATAACTTGGGCTATTACATCAATTAATCGATTACATTATCTGTTAATTACATTATTGATTATTTCCATGTAAATGTATTACATTTCTATCTATTTAGCAGACATTTTATTCAGATTTTTGTCAAAATAAATAAAATATGTTGATTTTCCCTTTTTCTACTGTTATGTTATATACTACTGCAGTTATTATGTCAACGTTAGGCACAGTCCTGCCTGTGTGAATGTGTTGTTGGTTGCACAACACAGTGGAGCATCCATTTTGGTTCTACTTGTCCTTTAGAAAAGACTTAATGCAACTACAACAAAGTTTGTCCCTGCAGAGTATGTGAATCATTTAGACTTGATATCTTGAATCCAGTTTTCCCAAACTTGGGTTGTGAATATTTAATCTTATTTTGGTTGTGTTGCTGCGAGTCAGTCAGTCCAAGAATCTCAAATCAACATGTCTGAACCACACAGGTGTTTAATTGCAATGCCATTTAACAAGTTGTCTTCTGTCTTCACAGGATGGCTCCTACCTGGCTGAGTTCCTGCTCGCTAAAGGCTACGAGGTGAGAGAGAAGTCCAGCCTGCAGATGTAACAGCACCAAGAGTTTGTCCTCCGAAAACACACACATCCACAGAAATGAATGCAGACACTCATGAATGCCAACAAACACAAGACACACACACAGCGACATTCCCACGATAAGCTGCGTCCAGCCACGGCGTGTGTGTGTGTGTGTGTGTGTGTGGGAGCTCCTGAGGGACCATGACGTAACTTGACAGTCAACTTTGTGCACGGACTGACTCACACCTCACCCCGATAAGACCTTTTGTGTTGCTTCAAGCCTTTTCACCCCTCACCTTTTACCCCGAGGTCAGACCATTAACAGGGAAATGGTTTTTATTATACGGTTATGAGTGAGGTCACAAACTTTCATCTGCTGCACGCTGTGTTTTCAGGAGCACAAAAAGTCAACAGCCTGTTGATGGATGCAGAGGTTAACAAGCTGTTTCTGACTGACTGAAGCTATGTAAGGCTTCAGCGGTCGTTTCACACCCATGAAAGTGACCATACACACTTGCATAAACACACATGTTGCACCAGTGCTCATTGTGCTTTCCTGACAGTAGCTGCATGACTTCATTTCCCCTCAGATGTGTAGCAGCAATGCATGCACGCACGCAGCCTGCCTGGTCAGCTTCGCCATCTGCCGCCTGCCTCAGAGACAGCAGAGAGGAAGTGGACTGAGTCCAGGCTGGGCATGGGGATGGCATTAAAGAGGAGAGTGCAGGCAGGAAGTGCACAGTGAATAAAGGAAGTGAGGTCAGGGCACAGCGTTCCTCCCACTAATGGACTCTCCTTGGATCACGTTCCGTTATCTCACTTGAGCAGAGCTTCCTCACACATTCCCCCCCCAGAACATGGAGTACAGATCACAGATCACAGGCAGCATTAAAAACATAGTGAGCTGGAGCCATGAGACACAATATCGTTACATCAACTTGGCAATGCAAAGTACTGCACTGACCAAATGATCTTTAACACAAACATAATACATCAAAGTAGACCATATTTCACATATTTTATTGTGCTGTCACATACAGTAAACATAACAAACTGTAGCTAAATAATACATCTAAATTCAGTCTCAGTAAATGTTTCAGCTCATTACATCTAGAACAAACCCCCAAATGCAAGATGAGCCCAGAAAAAGGGTTTATATTGAGGCCAGTGCTGTGACAGCAACATGAAATATGCCTTTTTTATGTATTGTAAAATAAAATTATCTTATTTTATTACTAAATTGACTTAGTTTAGGAGCAGCCCGGATCTCATTGCAGAGCAATTTCAGACTCAACAGGAGTCTGCATCTTTCAGGTTTGCTTGGCGTAATAGTCTTTCTGATTATGTGCATAGGCTGGCTTTTTATTTACCTTGCAATGTTTTGTTGAACAAGAATGTGTTGTTCAAACTATGATATAACAATGGCTAAAAGTGACAGGAAATTTGCATGAAGTTGAATCTTTCTCAACTTACTTCATTCAGCTGCATGTCATTTTTGAGTTTTGGTGGCCGTTGTAATCATGTGCCTTGCGATTTGATTGATAATCACTGGCATCCTGTCCCTTCCACAGTCCACACTGTAAAAGCAGGGGTAACTCAACTGTATGGAAGCCCAGAGGGGACTTTATTAAAATGATAATGTAAACTTGAAAATGAAAATGTAATTCCACAATAGCATTATAATTTTCCACACGTGTATTATGTGTGTTATTTGAGGCAAAATTACATACATACATACATATCTGTATGGGCAATCTATGACCATATTAAAATGAAAAGCCATATGACATTTAATTTTGGAAGACTTAACCTGCTCTACAGCAGACAATATTCAAATTATTTTATGCTTTCCCCCAGTGTTTACATTTACATGTGACATTTACATGTGACCACGCTCTTCTGGGGACCTTCAGTGGAAGCTTTTATTGTGAGGGAGCTGCACAGTGTTTGCATTAACAACATAAAAACATTGTTTCAAGGCAATATGAAAATGTCTATAATTAATGGTAATGTTTGCAGTAATGTTAAACTGAAGTGGTCTATATAATTATTGTAACTTAACAAAATGTCTTTTTAAACTCTGACATGAATAAATCTCCTTGTATCCATTTCTCCTGACAGGTTCATGGTATTTTGCGTCGTTCCAGCTCCTTCAACACTGGTCGCATTGAGCATCTTTACCAGAACCCCCAGACACACACTGAAGGCAGTAAGTATCCTGTCCACATCACCGGTGTCTGGTTAATTCACAGAAAAGAGCAAAAAACCCTTTTCGATAGTAATCTATCACGTCTATCAAATGTCTTTTGGTTTGATGTTTTGGTGGAACCTTTCATAGAGAGACAGTTTTGTCATGTGTGTCGGTCTTAGTTCTATCTAAGGATTCAAAAATCCTAGATCCTAAACACTAATTTACTTCAGCTATTTTCTTTGGAATTCCTCCCATCTGTAAATCCTAATCAGTTGGCTGTAAACTGACCTCTATCAATGATAAGTCCAAAACAATACCTTCTCAAAACAAATTCCTGACAATGAATATGTGAATGACCGATGAGTTTGAAATTATTTTAGAAACTAGTATTTGATTTTAACAGCCTGGTCTCACTAAATGGCATCTGAATAACATGGCAGTGTCTTAAGCCATTTTGTGTTATCAAAACACTTTTTTTTTCTTTTCGTGTGTCCTCTAACGCCGTCTGCATTAGGCGTTTCTCATGAATTTTTAGGCGTGAATGCGATAGAGACAACAATGTAAGATGACGTAGTATAAAGAGCAAGAGAGTACGCAGTTGGTGGAGTTTGGGGTGGTGGATGGGTCAAACAAACAGTGAAACTTGACCCAAGAGACCGAAGTTCACGTCCTGTGTGAAACCCAAAGTGGATATTGACCGGTGTTAATTATTGTCCGTAAATGAAGTTGCGTAATGTTTTGACCCAAACCATGAGGTTTCTTTCCCCTAAACCTAACAAGTTGTTTTGTTGCCTAAACCTAACCAAACTGCGACTGTAGGTCAAGTGACTAAGATAACATGTCACACAAGGAAAGTCACCTGACGTTGTTGTTTCCTGCATGTGTATAACTCATAAAATGCGGACGAAGTTAAATGACACACGAAAAGCTTAAAATGCGTGAAATGATCATAAAAGATGCGTGCTATTCATGCGCCATCCCATGAGATCACGATGGTTTTTAAACAGAAAAGTGACTGTATTTAGTTGTGAGTCCTGTTTTGCATATCAGTAAGTGTTTGCCCCCCTCTTTGTCAGACATGAAGCTGCATTATGGTGATCTGACCGACAGCACGTGTCTGGTGAAGATCATCAACCAGGTGAAGCCTACAGAGATCTACAACCTGGGCGCTCAGAGTCACGTCAAGGTAGGGTAATCCCACAAGCACACTTCCAGCACTCTCATGGCTCTTTTATCTGTGCAACACACTGTGTTCCTCCGAATGAAGATCACCTTTGTGATCTGACTTTTCCGGTAAACATTGTTAACTCGCTTCCTGTTCCCTGGAATCACTGCACACGAGTTTCTTTTGAAGAGCCAGACAAAGGAAAAGAGCTGATAACAGTCTTGATATCCATTAATACGCATTCCAACAACATACTGTAATAATAGTGAATTTAAAACCATCCAGTGAAATGAGCAAAGAAGGAAGTCGTGTGTCACTTTTTTCAGTTTTGTACCATTTGACCGTGATTTCCAGTGAAACCTGATTACTCATAATGTAAAAGGAGATGGTGGGGAGCTTTTAAACCTTTTTAGGTGATGATCTGTTTTGATTGATTTGGAATCCATCACAGTAGACTGTTTATTTTGATTTAAGATAGGTTCTCTTCAGAGGTAATCTATCATCACATGATAACAGATTTTTGAGCAGGGGCTGTTATGACAGTTCTCCTTTTTGCTGTAATCAAGGAATTTCTGAAGTATGAAATTTGAGATTCTGCAGCTTTTTAAAGAGGAATTTATCATATTAATATTATCATCATCATGGAATTTATATTGGGCTGTTGTTTGTTTCCTTTCTTTTATTTCCTGGTTATGAACAATGTTTTCCAACAGCTGACTCATCATTCTTGGATGAGTTGGATACATTGCATTACCAGTAAAAAAAAATATTAAAATCAGTACCTGCTTGCAACAGAATTGTCACCTTTTGAAATGTAAAAGAAAACGTAAAAAAACAATGTTCTTTAAAGCTGCGTTAATCCATTTTTGGCCACTAGGGGACATACAAACTCAAAACAAACTGACACACAACCAGCCCTGACATATGATTGCCTTTTTAAGTTTTTATGTGTCAGCAAACATTTCCAGCAACATTATTATTCCACTGTAATTGCATCTCTGTCATCCACTGAATTTAACATCAGTATTAACTCTTCTTTTAGCTCTGGTTTGGACTTTGTTAACTCTAGAAAAAATTGATTTCTCTTTAGCTGCTAGACATTCTTTTCTTTTCTTCGTCCTTTCTTCACCAGCTAGTCTCCAAGTTTGAATATCTTGTGTTTGGTGCTGGGCAGGTTGCATACAGTGAGAGCTTGTTTGCTTAAAACGGCTGCCTGCTGCTGTTGGAACCGATGGTGATGGGAGTCATTAGAGCAAACCAAACAGCAAATGTGCTCTAAAACCAAAACAAAGACCAAAAAAAGGCTTAAAAGTTACATAGAGCTGATCCTGACCACTTTCACATTACATGTAGTCAGTTAGCTCAACTTTTTTTGCGTGTGTGTTTTGAATATGTTTCTTGTATCTCAGGCAGATAGTGGGTTTCATTGAAAGAGTACTCATTTAACATTGCATTCCCCTTTAATAAAGCATATTAACTAATTATACTTAGAGAAGGATTAGTATGTCAAGCAGTTTCATGTTGTAGCCAGTGACTGTAAGGAAACAAACTGTTCCAAGAAGTAATGCTTTGTCAGTAGTAATTTCAGTCATTCAAAACTTGTAATTAATGGACTTAAACATAGATGTAGCACCTTCAACACTCTTCTATAAGTCTCTAACATCTGTTATTTTTCTTTTGCCTGAGGTTTCACCATTGCATCTAGAAAATGTGAAAACCCCCTTGTCTGTTAAATCTTTATTTGTCAAGTCAATTTAAAGGTTAGTGAATACAAGGTCCTGCACAATGAACTGTGTTTGAGTGCCAGTGTCTGCATCTGGTTAGTACTGACTGCTGCTGTGAGTGTTGAGCAGCAGATGATGTTAAAAAGGGACTTTCAGTTCTGGGAAGTGAGCAGCTCATGTGCGGAGGATGCTGGATCTGATGGGACAGGAAGTAATGTTTTCTTGGATGGGTCAGTCAGTGCCACAATGTCCCTTTTGTCTCGGAGCTCTGCGGTGATCCCAGGAGATCCTTCGGCGCCACCCCCTCCTCCTGCTGCCCCTCCACACTGGGATCTGACACACAGTCTCCAGCAGCACTGATCCTCAGTCACCATGGTGGTTTGGGTGGGATATGGAGCCAAGAACTTGGTCAGATTATAGATAATAAGGTCATTTGTAATGTGAACATGAGACGCTGCTTTTCAGTAATTTCTTCATTGAATCCAACCACATTTGGTTGAGTTTGGTATCATTTCATCATTCAGTTCAACTTGGTTTGATTCCAGTCTTTGAATAAAGTAAAACTGGGAGAATGGGGTCCACCCGCACATCTCTGGGGTTTAATATAAACTTTAAGAGATGAAAATTGATTGATTAGTAAGTAACAGAGAGTTATAGCTTCAGTGATCTATTAATCCTTAAAAATCACAAAAAACCTCCAAGTCACTCTCCCTTTAAACATTGAAGTTTAATTACAATTTAACAAAAAAGGTTTTTGACTCCCTGATCACGGCTTGATGCCGAAATGCATCAGTTTGTTTTTAAGGTCTAACATGATCATGCCAAGACAATAAAGACATTTTAATTGTTTAAAAATGAGACTGCCTTGGAGTTTTCATGTGATTTTTATGTCTACATATATCCCTAGCCAAAGAGCCCCTCTAACAAACTCATTTTGACCCCAGTAAGCGCTCCTAGCCTTATATTTGTTCATCTGTTAAACTTTTTCTCACTTATTTTGAAAAATATCAAACATTTCTCGCACAATTTTCTTCAGTATCATTATGATTATTATAGTGTGTTTGTGGCTAAAATGTTAGCAGACTGTAGCTTATTAGCACATAAAGCAGATGCCATATCCTTTATTTGGAGTCGTGTTTGTGTCCCCTGGTTAATATAAGATCAATGTTTACCCTTTTAGCTCTGGTTTGGTCTCCACCACTCTTAAGAAAAAGTATCTGACTCTTAAGCTGCTAGATGTTCCAGTTTTGTCACCAGCTAGTTGCTAACTTTGCTGTTTTTGCTGCTGGGCAGGTAGCACAGTGATAATACAGTGACTTTACCAGAGCTTAAATTTAAAATGGCTGTTAGCTGCTCTTGATTAAGTTAACTAAGTTTTTAAGCAAAAATAGCAACAAAAAAAAATTTAGTTTCTAGCTGCTTCAATGTGAGGATTTCTTTGATTTTCCCTGTTTTCTTGCATCATAAACTGAGTATCTTTGGGATTTGGGTTTTGAGTGTTAGTTGGACAAAAGAAGACCACAGATAAGCATGGACCTTTGAGACTAAATGATTCACCTAGAGAGTAATATATTAATTGATAATGAAAATAATCCGTAGGCACAGCCGAAGATAAGAGCTCATTATCATTTCTTGTAAATGTTAAACTAAGCCTGTGAATTAAAAAGTTTTAAGATTCATTTGATGCAGTGTTAGTTAAAAAAAATACAAGCGTTTTATTCGAGATGACAACTTTTTTTCTTAGTCCTTGTAAAGGACATTTGTCATTGTTTTAACTTTTTCATCAGCTAAAGGATTAACAATTGATAGAAAAACGATTGGTTAGTCAGTGATAATGACAAAAAAACTGTTCCCTAACCCTAAATCTGCAAAACGTGGGACTAAGAGTGAAGTAAGAGGAAAGACAAAAAAGGAATGAAGAATGACAGACAGGAAGAAAAAGAGAGTGGGAGAAAGGGTGAGAGAGAATGATGACTCCTCTCTCCACATCCTCTGTGGTCAGGGGCCGTGACTCTGCTCCCACCTCCCACATGGAAGATCATCCACAGGCCACACACACACTCAGTGACAGAAAATCCCTGTACCTGTACTAGCTCGCCTGTGTTTATTTGTTTCCACACCTATAAACTCGGCACTGGAAGCTCCTCACCACATGCTGCCTGTTCTGAACAGCTGAGCTGCTGGATTACTGGCAGCAGTGGTGTGGAGCAATTTCCAGTCTGTCCCACCACAGAGGAAAAGATCACTCACACCGGCTACTCAGCATCAGCAGCCCTCACCCCGATGCCGCAGTTTTACAGGGAATCCCATCTGAGGCCAGCTTGTCCTTCCGACTCCCCGAAGGAGCTGTAGTATTAGTTTGAGATGAGATGTCTCTGTGTGTGGGTGCTGGTTTCCTTTGTAGAGAGTCATCACTGAGAACAGTGAAGTGAAGGTTATTTTCTAATGCTGCAGGGGCGGAGTTGGGAAGGGAATAGTGGACGGGCACTGGAGGGCCAGGAAGGCAACCAGCTGCAGTATCAAAAGATAAACACAACAAAACAGAAGGGATATTATGTCTTTTATATGTGACCGTAAAAACAGAAGAGCTGATCAGTTTGATCTTTGTTCTTCAGCGTCTTTGTACAAACAGGGAACTACTTAACTGTTTGCAAAGGAACTGAAGATGGTGGATAGTGAATTGACAACAGGAGACACTGAGGTAAAGTTAAATCCATTAGTTCCTCCTGGGATTTGTGGTTTTGTGCTTGCTAATTTCACTAATTGCCATTGTTATAGCACAAAATGATCCAATTCACAACCACTTATATGAGCCATAGTGAAAGTAACAAAGAGGCTATAGCCCTGCCATAGCAATGTATAGTAGTGCATAACATACTCAATTACATGCTAACATGCTTAGCAGGTACCATGTTCACCATTTTATTTTAGCATCCTAACATTTGCAGCTGAGGTTGATGGGAGTGTCATTAGTTTGGCAAATATTTGGTCATAAACCAAAGATTTACAAAGTAAATGTTTGATCTGCTGGTGTCAGAGCATCTCCAAAGTCATTTAGATTAACCAGCGTAGATATCTGTACCAAATTTCATGGCAATCCATCTGAATGTTGTTAAAACATTTCATTGAAAACCAGTCCTTTCAATCTTATGGTGGTAGAGGGACCATGAGTGTCTGTACAAAATTTCATCTCCATCTGTGCCAAAGGGGTGGTTAGAATAAGTGATAAAGTTTAAAGGGTCAGTGTGCTCACCCACAAAAAAATCTTCTATTATCTTTCAATCCAGTGCTGGATCACTCCATGAAACAGAGACTGCACTCAGATATAATAAGACCTGCACTCAGGATGAATATGTTCTCTCTTTATTCATTTCCTCGAAATGATGTACAACAATTGCAGCCAAACGATTCAGCTTCTGCTTTTCTCAGTAGCAGCATGTCAGACATTTGGGCCCAGGTTAGGTCCCTCCCATGTAGTTCTCACACCTGAAACTCATATCTCAATCACAGTAGTATCACAATCTTTGAATTAGATACAAATTCAATACTAAAAAGGGCTAAATGAAGTGGGGGAGGCTGTAGTCAACATTGATAGGCTATACAGTATGTAGGATACTGATATATGAAAATAGTTGGTTAACTGTTGTTTGTTTTTGCCTGTGTAGCTGAATGTATATATTATGTAATTTGGATAGGATGTGAATTCAGTACTGGTGTACAAGTACGTTTCCATGTATTTTAATTGATGTATGTGTTTTTGAACTGGAGCAGTGGTCTGTATATATTCAATAGACCTTTTTCACAGCAGCCATTTTGGCATGAAAGAGTGGGGTAAACACAGGTGTTCCCAATGATGCTAATTAAGGTTCTGTTCCATTCAGGTCAGATAGAGTCAGGGTGCTGCTCTTGTGCATCTTGGCTCACTGGAAAGGCTCTGCCACACTAAATGGAACAGAACCTTAATACATTTTATTAATTATACATGTGTTTACCTGCGATTTCATGTCAATATGGTTGCCGTGAAAAAGGTCTATGGATTGTGATACTACTGTGATTGAGATAAGAGTTTCAGGTGTGAGGACTACATGGTAGGGGCCTAACACAGAAAGAGTCCTGGGCCCAAACTTTTGACATGCAGTTGAGGAAGGCAGAAGCCGAAACGTTTGGCTGCAATTTTTGTACTTCATTATGAGAAAATGAATAAATGGAGAAGAGCATATTCATCTTGAGTGGGGGTCTTATTATATCTGAGTATAAGAATGAGTGACAGACATTGTGTCCATACAGCCAGGATGCTACCATTGCTAAAATTAATCGGCAAACTCCACGTACAAACTTACTAATATGTTCAGGGAGAAGAACTTTGTTTTTCTAGAACCTATCCTCCCAGGCAATGATTGTCCCCAGGCTATATATTTCTCCAACTAAGTTTCTCCAATTGACCATTTTAAAGCTGAGCTAACACCTAAACAAACCTTCTTTTTTAAGCAGTGCTACATGGTAGGAAGCACAAAGATTGCCTAATGGAACACTGCAAAGTTTGTTTGCTCTGCAAAATCTACAAACCAGCCAGTTTTCACAGACAGATTTATCCAGAACTTCTTCTGTGTCTTGTTGTTTTTTGTGGTCAGAAACCTTCAGGAATGCAAGTTTTGAGTGACAGGTTTGGGGTCAGTTGGGACTGTAATGTTGTGCAAGTAATGTGTGTAATTTGTGGGCTTCATTGACCAGAAGAGACTAGACTGGTCCGAATGTTCATTTTGAGTTGAGAGTCTCCAAATTGGAAAATGTATAATGTATCCTTCATTATTCATATCGGAATTCCTCCTCAGAAGGACTTATGAGCAACCTATTATCTTCTTATAGCTCGCTCTCTCTCTCTCTCTCTGCTACCGTTTGGTCTCTCCCCCACCCAGGTTTGCAGAGTCTCCCATGGCAGAGACACACACAGGATTTAACATGCCTGTTTCCCCACAAAGCTCTGCGCTGTTTGCTTGGTGTGTTGATGCATTTATAAGCCTAACGTGGCTATTGTTCAGCCTGCCAGCAGTTTACTTTCATACACAAGCGGTAATACCACTACTTACTACAGTTTGTGGGCATGTTATGCAATCCTTGTAACTCGTTAGTAATATGATTCAGTTGTTTTGACTCACTGCGTGTCATCCAGTAGCGTGTGATACGTGGGCAGAGGACATTGTAGTGTGTTTAGACCTACAATTTCCTGCCTTATTAGCCCTCTAACCGCTGAAGATGGTTTTCTATACACGTGCCAATTCTCTTCCAAAAAAGCATAACTTTGCTTTCCAGTGAAAGCCATGTGCTTCCAAATTTGGTGATTATTGTTTTCCTGAGGTTTAAACTCTTTATCCAAATTCATGAAAATGTTGGTATTTTCGAGAAACGTGTTTTTCACAGGAGAGCAATAATACACCCTAAGACTTTCTTGCTTCTTCGGCCAATAACACCTTTCAGAAACCCATTCAGTTATCATGAACTGAAGTTATCACCTATTATTTAAAATTAAATGTGTTGTCACAAGGCTTTAGACAAGAAGAGAAACAAGACATCAATTCATTTGTTAGGCTATTAAAACTCTTAAAAAACCCTTTCAGATCACCCCAAAATCGCATTTTCTTATAAAGCTTAAATCAATGTCTGCAGTTCATATGATTTCACAGTACAACGTCAATCCAATTCCCTCCTTCTTCGGCTTAAGAAACTTTTAAAAAACTGAAAAAAGGTTCTCAAGAATGCTTTGTCGCAAAGACTTTGCATTAGTTGATGAAACGCTGACATTTTGTAGAAATATGAGTTACAAAACAATGATTATTGTGTAAGCATCTAATCTCCTACTTGCTTGGCTGATAAAACTTTTTCGAAACCTTACAAATCCCCCTCATCTCAGCCAAGCAAAAACCAAGATTTTTTCCATCACAAGTTCAAGAAAAGTTTCCATTTTAGAGAAGAACCTGCACATTACAGTGCCAATGACTTAGTAAATTCCTCTTCCAGGGATTTTTAGGCTTAAAACGCTTTAAAAAATTTTCTTGGTTCGTGAAAAGTTCGATATTTAGAAGCATTTTACAAGATATCAACTGTAGCGCAGTTTTGAGCATGAAAGTTATTTTTTGACTTTGTGAACTAGTTCAAATTCTGAAAAGTGATGAGGGCTAAGAGATGTGGAAAAAGTTGGAAACCCTTTTAAAAACACATTAGTCTGTCTCAAATATATTTCTAGACTGTCAACATGGTTTTCATGGACAGTGACTATAATTTTTAAAACGCCAGATCTTGTTATGTTTAAAAAAACACTATAAAACTTCATGAGAGTATGGAAAAATGCACTGTTGTTTAAACAAGTTTTTTTACTTTGTTCATTCATTGACATTTTGGAGAAACATGGCTATAGTCACACCTTGTAAATACCAATTCCATAGGGTTAAAAAAACATATTTACCAAAAATGCATTTTCACAAAGCTCAAAACAAGACTACTCTTCGTTGCTTCAAGAAAAGCTGCAATTTTTTCATTAAAAACCCCCCAATTAGATTATCTCAGAAGTTCACTGATGCAAAGAAGATCTTTTCTTTGCTCAAAAAAGTTTTGGAGACACCTGGATTTCACAGGACAGCGCCAAACATTTTGTGAACCCCTCAGTGAGTGATGAGCGGTCTCGTCTCTGTAAGTGCCCATTCGCTGGGTTTACTCACTCTCTGATTGGTGTTTACATTATTCCCGTCCAATCAGCCCTCAGTGGCACGCTTGCAGCCATGTGTGTATCTCGGATTAAGACTCGCCTGGAACCAAATTAGCCCATTCCCCACTGAAGTATGTGTTTTCTGTCTCTTAGGACTCATGAGCTGCATGTGTGCGGTTTGTGTGTATTTAAGGTGCCATGTTTTTCATTGTTTTGAAATTGCCTTTCAGAATCAGAACCCTGGTGGTTTTGGCCCGATGGAGATGCAGTATAATCTCGGTGGCCACAATTTTCTCATGTGTCCCGCCTGTTGAATGAGCAGAAGCCAGGACTGTGTCGCGTTGGTGGCCTGGTAATCAGCGGTCAGAATAGCTCCCCGAGCAGGCCAATCCCTATTTTGAAAGGTTAGGCCTCAAGACAAGCCTGCCTGGCCTGGGTCGCAAGTGAACTTTAGCTTAAGAATAGACTCCTCAGTGCCAAGAGAAACACGTCTGCACTTTCCTCATTCAGAGTCAGGGAATGTTTTGTGGTTGTGCTTTGTGGGTCAGAGTTGTTGCTCCACTCATGAGTCAGTTCTTTTTCTTTTTTCCAGCAAGGTTCTAACACATGGAAACATGCAGTTTGGGAAAAGAGAAAAGGGAAGGGGGGAGGGGGCTTTATGAGGTCTGTTAAGTAAATAAAATGAGTCAATAAATAGCATCACAAAGCTAAATATGATTGCATCTGAGTCTGTATCTTAAATCAACCCCAAATATTCCAGATCAACTGTCTTGTTCATGTGACATACAGAAGCCAAAATAAACTGTTCAGATGTAGTTTCACCTGTGATTTATAGATGGCAGCAGTGAGCCACTGTGGGTGACTCCCCTGGTAGTTTCTCCCCTGCTATGAGGAAGCAGCAGGTCCCAGTAAGGTCGTGTGAGTGTGGGGAGTACTCAGAGGGGTTTTATCTTGGTACCCAGTGATCAATTATTTTAAATAATTTTTAAAAGATTATTATCAAAAAACAAAATAAACAACAATATATGAACCACTAGAAAAATGAACACAAGTAATCCAGGCATTTAAATGAGTGCTTTAAAGATGAATAGATTTATCTGTACTTTATCAAGAATAATAAAATTTGTGTTGTTTGTGTTTGTTAGCATATTTTTAGATAATTAAAGTGTAAATATGCAACATTCATTGCCACTAGATAGAGCACCACCATTTCAGACCAAAACGCGTACGTCTTTCACTCAGTAAAGTTGGAAAGGTAAAAAAGGAAAGCACACTGCTACTGGGCAGTGCTGATCAAATATCAGGATTGTGTTACTGTATAGCCTATTTTCTCGCTTGAAATGTTTTCAGAAACATATTTTATTGAACTGTTTAGCCCCGCCGTGTTGAAGGCGGACGTGAGGAGGACAGAAAGGGACTCGCATGCACTAACTTGCGTTTGTGACGTCCCCAAAACAAAGAGCAGAGAAGCTCAGATAACAACACATACAGAGGGAGTGTGTGACGCCATTCTCTGCTCAGGATGCCATATCTTTTATATCTGCCATGTTTGCTGCTATATTAATGTTCAAAATATCATATACTTAACCTTTAACAAAAAAAAAGACAACAATATTAATTGGACTTAAGACTGCTTTACAAGTATAAAACAAAATAAATACAAGAAATTACAATTATGTCTGGTTTTAGCTTTGTTTTAATACTTTGACGCCAGGTCTTAATAAGGCCCTCTGCAGGTTCAGTGTTGCAGGTCTGTAGTTGGTGCCTACTCTCCAGTTTTTCAGTGAAATGATTATAAATTAGAAAGGATTAAAAGAAACAAGAGGAAGAAGAGATGGCAAAGTTGGACAGGAAATCATCAGAAGTGGTAAAACGGTGCCACTGAGGAAAGTATTTCAAGAAATTGTTGGATTTTAGCGGTTCTCACTGTTCTTTCATTTGCTACATCATCTTTCATCATCTCCCTCCCCCTTTAATGTTCCTCCTCCCTTTTATTTTGTGCCATTTATTCCATTTTAATCTCTGAGTGATTGACAGTAGACCGTAGCATGTTTATTGGTATGATATCACAACAAACACACAAAGCTGGGAGCGTGTGCTTCATTAGTTTGGTCTAGTTGGTGAGAGCTGAGGTGAGAAGACGGTAACCAGGGATTGCACTAAATATTTATCAAACTCATCAGTCTCCCTGTTGCTATGTCCACCAGGGAGACATTTGGCAATAATAATCAGCTTTAAAGCTTCTGTAATGATTTATCGGGAGCGCGGCTGCTTGTGTGATCAGTGAGCAATTCTTTTCCATTCCAAGAACTCTCTAACTGCTGACAAATCAATATTTTTCTTTCATAATTGGCGCTAACCGACAATTAGAGTCTAACTTTTGTGGTATGTAGCTCATTATATTATATCTATATATCTATATCAAAATAAATATGTAGACGACAGGAGCGGACTGGTACAAAAATTCGGCCCTGGCATTTGGTCCCCTGACCGGCCCACTTTCAGAAGGGCTGCGTGTGTGGAAGTTATTTTGTTAATGCAAATGTCACAAGCAAATATCACACTCACATAAGATTATCGGCACCAGCAGCATGTAGGTACTTACAGGCTTTCATAATTAAATAATACACACACTGAAGCAATTCAGTCCCTCCCTGACATCATAAAACGTTCAAATGAACCACCAACAGCACCATCTTAGAATAGAATGGAAATGGATGGAATACACGAAAAGAAAACGAGAAGGTTATGCTCGCATATTTTTGTTAATGCAAATATGACGCTCAAGTAAAGTAACAAGTAACACTATAAGGCCTTTTCAGAAGCAGCGCGTTAGCTGCTGCAGTTCACAGTTTCATACTTGTATTAGAGTTCCCTCTACTGAATAATTCTAGTAAATAGCAATTACAACGTTCAAACAGACACGTGGATAAATAATCAATGTTTTTTTGTTTATCATACCCTTTAATAATAGCCGATATAACATTTATTTATATTAGCCTATTAATTATCAATAAGCACAAGCAAGCAATCAAGCAATACCGCATAAGTCACCACCCAATGCAGTCGCTCTTATAGGCCTAATAATAAATGCATCTCTCTCTCTCGCTCGCTCGCACACACACACACACACGCACGTACACCGGTAAATACGTGGCCGGCATCCTTGGATGGAAATGAAAAAGAAGCATGTACCCTACCTTAAGTAGTCATAACCTGTAAGGTTAGCTTGTGTCTCTCCCTCCATAGCTCCCTTCTCGCACTCCTCTTCCGACTCACTGTACACTGGGTCAGGGTCAGTAACAGGCCCGGTGGTGGAGGACGTTGTGGCTGGAGTCACGGGTAAAGTTAGATTAGCTAGTTCATCAAATTCAGTACTGGTGCTAGCTTTAGCAGACATGGCGGCAGGCAAAAACATTTGCGTCAGTTTAGCACATTTAGCTGCGCCAGCCTCAAGGCTTTTCTTTTTTCGCTCTCTTATTTTTTCGGCACCCCCTTTTCTTTTTTTTTTACTGTTTTTTTTTCTTCTTCCATTTTTAACGGTGATATAACTTTATAGTGGCTCTAGCTGGTTCCACTTTGATATTGGTTCTCTGGTTCAATTTTAACTTTTCAATGTAGGCTACTGTAACTAGTCTGAGTGTGTTACTGCAGTTTGATAACCCATAATCCCTAGACCTGGGCCGATCCACTTGGGAAGGGACCATTCAATATAGTTGACCAGCAAGGAGCCCCCCCTCCCCCTAAGAAAGTGGGCCGGCCCATTCTATATAGTAGGCCGGTGTGATACGCCAGTGTTGCTGCCTGCGTTGAATTTTTTTTTTTTTTTTAAATTTCAGCAAACGACGGCCCAAACGTGCATCAGTCCTTCTGGCATTTGCCAGAACTGCCAGATTGCCAGTCCGCCCATGGTAGACGATTGCCAAAAGGAAAAAAGATTTCAAGTCTTGCCAATTGAAATGATAAGCAATGATAAATGAATTACTCATTTACAGTAACTTCCCATATTTAGTGGTTCAGAAACATTGTTATCTTATTAGCATACTTCCCAACATGCATTGGATGTTGTTTAAAGTTCACAAGGCTGTTTTCTTTCTTTTTTTTAAAAACGTTTAAAATAAAAATGTATCGCACTGAAAGCTTATGTCCCTTTGTATACAGGTGTCTTAAATAATTTTTTGTCTCTATCGATAAAATTAAAGCTGATTTCACAGTTATGGATCAGCACTGAATCCTGGTCCAGAACTGCAAAAACAGTAGTGATGATCAGGCATCGTGGTGCATGAGGAATCAGAATTAAAACTGCTTTACAAGTAAAAAAAAAAGAAAAAATACAGTATATATATATAAAACTCGAAATCAGGCTTTAGCAGCTCTTGTCAATATAACTAAATGGTGGTAAGTGAAGTAACAGTGAAGAACATCAGTATACACAGTCTACCACCCACATTTCATACGTTGGACAATATCTCACTGCTTATATCATCTTGTATTTATCATTATGAGTGACACTTTCTTTCTTTTGTCTGTTCATATGTTTTATTTTATTTTTATTGCCACTCATTGGCTGCTTTATCTGGTCAGGAATATTTATGGGTGGTATTTATAATGTCCACTTGCCTATTCAATGATGAATATGCACATTTATTTTCCATATAATTTCATAACAAATTGAAAATCAATATACAAACAGAGTTGGAAGAAGTACTCTGTTACAAGTAAAAATCTTGTATAAAATTAAAATTAAAGTATAAAATATTGGCATCAAAATATACTTAAAATACCAAAAGCAATAGTTTTTCTTTTGCAGAATTGCATATTTTAGAATAATGTAGTTCTATATTATATTATTAGATTATAATTATTGATTAATTAATGTGTTAATCACTTGAATGTTGAAGCTGGTAAAAAGCAGTTTGATTACTTTATATAGTTTGTCTTCGGCTAAATATTCCCTCAGGGATCAACACAGTTTTCTCTTAATCTATAATATCACATCAAAATTAATTTATCGATTATATTTTGCATTATTAAAGTAAATCTGCAAGTAACTAGTAACTTCAGTTATCAAATAAATATAGTGGAGAAGAAAGTACAATATTTGCCTCTGAATTGTAGTGGAGTTGAAGTATAGAGTAGCAGAAAATAGAAATATTTAAGTAAAGTACAAGTACCTCGAAATTGTGCTTAAGTTCAGTGATTTAGTAAATTAGTACTTAGTTACTATAACAGGTAATTAAACAAAATATGTGACAATATGAAACTGCAACGGTTGTCTTTTGGGGCTTATGATAGCTTTTCAGTCGATAGCGACCACGAAAATTAGATTTTTTAATAATAAAAACTGGCTTCACAGATACTTCCCTGTCCTTCAGCCTGCATATTTGGTTGTGTTTGTTAGCAAAATGAGAGCGTCTGTCATAGTTTAAAAATGTTTGCCATCATATTTCAGCTTATTTCTGTAGTTTGGGTGATTTAGATATCCTCTGCAGGAGTTAATATAGTCACTCACAGCAGGGTTTGGTTTTGACGTATTGACATTATGGCTTCACTGATGGCCTCTTATGCTTCAGCTGCAGCTGTAATACTGAGGCAACTGCACCCAGAAGTAACATATCTGCAGTTTGTGTTGCGTAGAAGCTTCGTGCGTACACTGTGTGCCATATATTCCAATTTAGCATCAGTTACCATCACTGTTTCCAATAAAGGGAGGGTAAATCTAAAGTATAAACCTATGACACAAATACCTGCCCTAACCCAGCATACTGTTCAGTCAACATGAGTTTACACAATGAAAATGGAGACATTCCACTCAGTTGACACAGAGCTTTGTCAGTATTAATGTTTTTCTCTAGTGTGCACACATAGCTGTGTTTACATAGACATTATATCAGTGTACAAAGGGATTTTTGTGTGCAGACTCACTGACTATAAACACTTTTGTAATCATACACTGCACCTAGACTAATTTAATCAGTCACAATATCTCTGTCTTCTGTCATCAGTGCAACGTCTTGATTACTCTCCAAACACCCACACTGGCTGTGAGACAGTGAAAAGATGCAGCCTCACTCAATCCTTCCATAAGTGACATAAGCTCATTACTCACACAAACATTACTGCTAATCTGTAAACACAAGTCCTGACTGCGACTGCTGTTAGTTCACACCCTCTTAGATACCACACACACTCCAATATTTCCCCTGATAATGGCATGTTTGTGTGATTCAGCCGTTTGTTTGGGGTTTTTCTTCAGAGCATGGCCTGCAGTCGGATCCCACGCGTACACAGCTCAGAAGCTATTGTTTCTAACCTTTTTTCACAGGAAAATGAGGATGTTAAGCTCCAATTATGGATGAAAAGCAGCACCCCAAAAGGGGCATTGTAATCGTTATTTCACAATCTGTAAATTCCCTTTAAAGACTGTCACAATCTGTAATCATTCGAAATGGCACATGTATGAATATTCTCCATGTTCTCTGTATACCGACCTGTGTCTCTTTGGTAATTTTGAGGATTGCAATCTTTTTACAAAAGCCTGCTGTAATAAGCAGTGATCTCACTTGTTTGGATCACATCATGGACTGATGATTGAGGAAGAAGAGGAGAGGCAGGGTTTGAATCGAGGGCAGATACATGATGAGAAGTGGGCGAGAGGTGGATGAGTTACGACATTAGATACTTATCTAGATTAATCTAATTTTTTTTTTGCCTTTTGTTGACTTAATCAAGATGTTATTGTACAGTGTGGATTTTTTTTTTCTTATATATCCGTAGCTGCTTTGTGTGTGTTTGCCTGTGTGTTTTAATTGAAGCTTTAAATCAGGCTGTCATACCTGTCTGAAGGGTTGGGCCACTCTTCCCTTGTCTACCATCAGCCAAACAAACAGGCCTTTATTCTCAGAGAAGAGAGAGAGTGGGATGTTCAGGTACCATAAACAGCAACACAGCTGCTCAGTGATTGATCAACAGTGATATACTCTTTCCACACTGATTTGATTTGCCTCCAAGATCTGACACTTTTTGGGGTCATGTGACGACTTTTCAGGCAGTTGCCTAAATTAAAATTTTAACACTACTTTAAGTGAATAAAGTAGAATCTAGTTAAGATATTTCCTGTTGATTCAGGCTGCCTGTTTGGATGTCTGATCAAAAGTCTTTTTTCTGGGGCTGAACACAAAGGATATACCCATCATTTTCTCCCATGATTCACCTGCATTGGGCCAAAGGATACAGTCGTTCACACATGAATATTTGACAGCTTGATTAAATACAAATAGTAGAAATTCAAAAAAAGGCTCCCGATAATTATCAGACTACATTTTGGTTTCTTATATTGAGTTCTTTTGACACTTTTGCTCTTACATATACATCATAATATCCGCACCTAAACCCTGTTACAAACTGCTGTAAGTAAAGATTGGTAATTTTATGCTTCTCTAATTATATAGCACTTTTTAAAATCAACTTTTAAAAGCGCTTAATGAGACACAAAGAAGATGGAGAAACCACCGTGAGATAATACTCAAAAGAGCCTATAAGTAACACTACATGGCCAAAAGTTTGTAAGATACCCATATGTGATTGCTTAACATATCCATGTTCAGCCTTCACTCTTCTGGTTTGCGGCTTTTCACCAGATTTTGGAACCTGGCTGCAGGGATTTGCTCCCGTTAAGCCACATTAGCATTAGTGAAGCCCACCGCTGGTGTTGGGCGATTATGGCCTGTTCACGTCATATGAGATAAATAGTAGGGATGGGAAAGATTCCCATGGTAATATCTTTGAAGTGTTCACATCATTGGAAAGTTGTAGGGTTAAAATAATGTGCATTACAATTGAATTATGGACTTTGGTTGACATTAGGCGGCCATGTTTGTTTGGTTTTCCGCCACCTCTATATTAAGTGCCAGGTCAGTTATGCTGTAGCTGAAAGAAAAGTTTCAGTTATGACTTTAATGTTGGTGTGAATGCTACCTACAAGTAGGAAAATAGTAGATGCAATACTCCAATATGACATGCGACATAAGGTCTGGCTCACATTTGGTGCTGCATTTGGTGCTTCATCCACCTCTGCTTCATTTCAGGGCTGTGTACAGCCAGTCAAGTTCTTCCACACCAAACTGGGATAACCATTTCAGGGCTTGAGAGTGGGAGCATTTTACTCGCAATTGCCCCTAAAAATAGACCTGTGCGGACTGGGAATATAATTTTACGAGCACAATTACCAGTTATTTTGCGTGAACTGACATTGATATTGATATGAGTCAAGTATTATCTAACTAAACACTACTGCTCTCTATGTGTAGACCTAATTATAAATTGTTAATTGAAAACATAAATTCTAACAATTTGCAGGTGGTTACTATTTGACTCATACTTAGTAATTTTAAAGTTTAAATATGTGTATAATAAATTGTTTGATAATAAACCATGTGTTAATTGAACATTTTTAATCTGTTGCATGCTCCTAAATTTAAATAATTAAATAATATATGCATGTAATATATGTATTACTTGGGGTAAAAAGTTAACATCGAGCCCTGCATTTCTATATGGACCTGGTTTTGTTCACGGAGCCTTTGAAACAGGAAGAACAGTATTGTCTAAAACATCATTATATGTTGGGGCACTTGTTTTTGTTTTTTATAAACAGCCCCATAGCAAAACAATAAAGTATATAGCCAAGGATGTCCACATACTTTTGACTATGTAGTTCTATAGGTTAGAAGATTTAATTATGAATAAAATGGGTTTGAATCATATAATAGTGACTTTAGGGCAATGTGGTTGAATTATGTCTTTGATGTATAAGTGGCAAACAGAAAAAAATATTATTAATCAAAGTATCAGTGTGTGTTCATCGTTTCACTCTTTGTCTGCCTTTCTGCCTCGGCCACTTTGCCTCTCACTTTTTCCATCTTAGCCACAGTGGATAGTCTAGATATTCTTTATTCAAATAGACTTTTAATAATAATACTTTTATTTGCACTTTTCAAGCTTGGAGCACAAAGTGCTTTCCATAGACAGCATTAAAAAATCACAAATATAAAAGAAAACCACAAATATGGCAGTGCACAAGAAAATAATTAAAAGACTGTGTAAAAGAAATTTACAAATAAATCATCCAAAAGGGTGGAGCAAATAAACCATTAGATCAGGCGGTTTCACCCCTTTAATTGTCTCAAGATCTTTTACAGGTGTATAAATTGGATATCACAGTGTCACTCCTCACTCTGAGGCTGCTGTAGGACTGTCGTTAACATCACGGTTACTCCTGATTATCATCATTAGTGCAACAGCCGTCATGCGAAATGTCTCCAGCAGTGTGAGAAGCTGGTAGCAGAGTGCGATGGATGGCTCTGTTATTTGTGAACGTTGATTCTGTCACTGAGAAGAATGGTTTTCAGTTTTCCCCAGTGCCATCAATCACTGGCGCTGGCGTCTGGTGGGGCGGGTTAGGCTGACGGACATGTGAGGCAGACGAGCACTGAACTGTCAGGAGGCCGCCAACTTCCAACTGTTGACTTAAAGCGTGTAACCTCCTGGCCTGTCTGAGCTCATCCTGCAGACAGATTCTTGTATTTGTTTTTGTTTGAATCCAATCTGGTATCATCATCATCATCATCATCATCATCATCATCATCATCATCATCATCATCACTTGAATCAGCCAACAGCGGTGTAATTATTTAACATGAAGAGAAACTAAACTGAGGTTATCTGTAGGGCAACAGTTATTGATTATTTCTTCATAAAATAGTCTCTTAATTATTTTTTAAATAATTGTGATAGTGTCTGGCTGATAATAGATTTTTGAGACTGTTTTTGTTTTCAAAAGCCATAACAGACAGGATTCCTTGAATTTTGTTATTGGACATTGCACATTTTGAAATTGAAAAATAAAACTGTTAGTGTTCTCTGGTGGACAAACTAAGTAATGGTGACACTAAACACTGAGATACTACATTTTTCTTAACATTAGACATTTGAGATTTTAGAGGACAGCATACCCATTAATACATGGTCAATGAAATTTAGAACAAATTGGCAATGTTAGCTTCTCCCAAAGGCTAACATCAATGTTAGCTTCTCCCAAAGGCTAACATCAATGTTAGCTTCTCCCAAAGGCTAACATCAATGTTAGCTTCTCCAACAGACTAACATCAATGTTAGCTTCTCCAACAGACTAACATCAATGTTAGCTTCTCCAACAGACTAACATCAATGTTAGCTT